>JAXIVJ010003914.1:0-70000 GCA_036785665.1 Chirona hameri | reverse complement strand
CTGTGGGGGTGGTCTGGGGTTTCAGGACGCCGCAAGGTAAAATGATCGTTCAACTGAAGTGTTATTATACTATTTCAGTTGTGGTATGTATGACTACAGCCACCAAACAATGCAACAGATGCTGTTCGAATGTCCGTTATATACGACTTTGTACCCGCGTTCGTTTCTATATTACACCAGTAAAACGCCTTTTTGGGCGATGACCGAGCGGACGCGCTCTGGTAAAGCTAAAACAGGTTTGAAATATGAAACGGTACGGGAGCACACGTGGTAGTAACACATAGTCTTTTTAGTCCTTTTAGTCCCCATACAAAAATTGCCAGTCCTCCATGCATGCCAACATAAAATTAAGTTTTTATTAAATTGTACATGATCTCCATTCTCGAATCCGCCAAAAGGGAGTACGTCCTGAGCGCTGCATGCTTCAGCGTATACAAAACGAATGCTTAGATAAATCGTTGTTATAGGGCCTTGGATAAATCCAAGGCCGTATAAGAGAGGTAGAACCGTCCGGCAATTTTAGCGCGATTTTCGTTTAACATTAGCGTGACGTCATTGGTGCCTACACTCCCCTGGCGCCTCACAATGCATGGCACGGTGCGCCATCTTGCGGGTGCTGTGGACGGTTACGGCGGTTTGATGATACTTCCCCTACATCAAAACTGGTTTGAAATGGCGACTATCAGACACGTATCGACGTGGCCGTATAATATACTGAATTGCGACTCACAAATTGGTATCAAGCCGCCCGAACCTCCGTCCGCCGCCGGAGCCACCGGAACCGGGGCCCGTCCACCCGCCGCTCGAACCGAGGACTGTTCACCCGCCGCCGTAGTTACCTGAATCAGGTTCGTCTACCCGTCGCCGTTGCGGTCTTTATCGGCGACTGTTCATCCGGCGTAGAACCCGCCTGAATCGGGGACCGTATTCCGCAAGCTTTCACTCTCCTCAGCCACGCTCCACAGTCCGACAGGGCACAACACAGCCGCCGGTCCTGAGCCGTGGACACAGGACCCCGCGGCTGACACACTACTCAATCCCGCTCCACAGTCGGGCAGGGCACAACACAGCCGTCAGTCCTCTGAGCCGTGGACACATGACCCCCGCGGCTGTCAGACCGCTCCACAGTCCGACAGGGCACAACACAGCCGCCAGTCCTCTGAGCCGTAGACACATGACCCCCGCGGCTGACAGACCGCTCCACAGTCCCGACAGCGCACAACACAGCCGCCAGTCCTCTGAGCCGTGGACACATGACCCCGCGGCTGACAGACCGCTCCCCAGTCCCACAGGGCACAACACAGCCGCCAGTCCTCTATGAGCCGTGGACACAGGACCCCGCGGCTGACAGACTACCCAATGCCGCTCCCCAGTCCGACAGAGCACAACACAGCCGCCAGTCCTATGAGCCGTGGACACAGGCTGGCGGCGCGCCGTGTCGCTGCTGCCGCCGTCTTGGCCTGGTTCAGCCACCTGATCCGCAGATGCAGACGCGTGGTGACAGCTCATCTGCCGCCCCTCGCATGCTGGCGGATCTGCTTGGCGGCGCGCCGTGTCGCTGCTGCCGCCGTCTTAGCCTGGTTCAGCCACCTGATTCGCAGATGTAGACGCATGGTGACCAACTTGCGGGCGATCCGGCGATCCAGGTTTGATCCGTGATCGCTTCATCAGCAGGTCGGCCAGTAGACGGCCAACTATGCCCAGCTGCCGATCTGTGTTGCGACCCATCGCCAGGTGGAACAGCAGCTCGAATTCCTCCACCACACTCATCCACGCTGGCGACGGCACCATCAGGCTGCACAGGCTGACGGCCCGGATCCAGGAAGACGGCTGGATGGCGCCTCGCTCGTTGGCCTCCCGAGTGTCGGGTCCAGATCTCGACATTTGGCAGCCACGTAACCAGCCACGAACGCCATGGCTTGCTACGCGAGACGACCCACCCCCGATATCTGCTCAGCCGGGGTGACCGGTGCCGCTGGCTCCACAGTGACGGGCCCAACGGATCGCTCCAGCTCGTCCACTTCTCTGGACATCTGGGTCTCGGCTAGGTCCTCGATCTGAAACCACAGGTATGCATCCTTTAAGCATACTGCATCATTTTAAAGACATGGAGTAAAAGCAGGAATAAATTTGCACTATTATTCTGCGGTCTTGCAACGTGGAATGCACTGCTCATCGGACGGTTCGCGTTGTTGGGAGACGGTAAGCCGCGCTATATGACAAAAATGCAGCAATAATTTGATCAAACCTCATCAAATTTTACTTAATAAAAAAGTTAAATTAAAGTTTACGGTATTTCAGCACTAAACACACGAAAACGGCTCAGAAGATGACTGTCATGTTTATCCACAACTCACACACATTTGGACAAACCTATTACTTATTTTTCCTCTACAGAGGAATTTAGAAGTGGATGAAGGTAATTTGACATGTATTATTTTTCTCTTCATCCTGAATTAATAATAGATATAATTCAAATAGATCAATGTTGGCATTTCTACCAGAGCTATATCTATAAATATGGAACATACCAAGGTCAAAGTGAGTATTTAGATATAAAGTAGAACCAGCGAAGCTGTATCACATTCAGTATACATTAAAGGAAATAGTTCACCTTCAACATGGGATTTTGAACTGAAATAGCAGTTTTGTAGCCCGTGTTGAGAAATCCTTATCTGCAACTTTTCTTGGCTGAAAAGACTCCAGCCGAAGATATTTGACTTCTTGGCGAAGGAATGCGGCACATATATGATATACCGTACCGTCTGAGAGTGCCAGCACTGGTCTGAGCATGCGCACTGCGCAGACCAATAACGCACACCATAACATTAATAATTTACGACCTTCTGTCCTGAATTGGCGCGATGTAGGACCATTTTTGAAAAGAAAAAAAGAAACTATATTAAAAAACATAATAAAATAGTGTTCTGAAAAATTTCCCGAAGGTGAACTATTTCCTTTAAACAATTCCGCTCGGTTATGAATACCCGATGGCCCCTGAAGCAGGGCCTATTTTAACATGTTAACTGGGGGGGGGGGGGGGGGCAAATGCCCCCCCCAGTGAGCCGTTTTGCCCCCCCCCCCCAGTCAAGAAATTTTGCCCACCCTGATTTCAGTATTTTAATGTCATTTTTCGCTTGATAGGTATTCAATTAAAATGAAATATGTTTACCTGGTGATAAATGTATACAAATCCAATGCAAATGTCATGATATTCCTAAGTTGTAGTATTTCCAAGCCAAAATAAGTATCTTTACATTATTTCCGGAATATCTTGAATTTCAATATCCTTTGAACAAATGCTCATTGGCGGCAGGGTGGGGGAGATCGGGGGTTGTTGGATCAGGAACATCGCCACACAATTTGGAGTGGGTGGGGGCAACTGCTGAGCCGATTGTTTTCAAATTTGGAGTGTGGTTACCCCGGGAGGGGGGTGCGTTGAGACCTCTATCCTTGAAAACCTCCCTCAGGGTTTTCAAGGATAGAGGAAAAACTGCGGCGCGCAGCGCCACCGTTTTTGTCATAGCTGTTCGGGCACCAATTGTCCACATTATGTTAAAAAATACCTCGGGTCATCTCAGGTCAGGTCACCAGACCAGGTCACGTGACTCCAGCTCCAAAAAAAAACTTGTGGTCACACCATAGCCACAGTTTCTGGCCGATCGACATCGTACTTACAGGATTTCCTAAGGTCCTATGTACCTATAATTCGTGTATCTCGGATGTTTGATATCAGTGACCTAAGGTCGGGTCAATTACGTGACCTACCCATTATAAATCAATGGGGAAATATTCAAATGCTTCCTATTCTGAAGATACGCACGATATCAGCCCAATTCCTTCTAGATCATGTTATCATAGGACATTCTTGAAGACCCAGGTGCAATTTTCGTTCAGTGACCCCTACAGGGTCAGCCGAGGTCAGCCGAGGTCATTAACACTTTTGTCAATAACTCTCGACAAAACAAAGATAGATAAGTGAAACTGCCACCAATGTGTTTGTCTCGTCGAGGTACGTCTCCCAATGTGCAACATGACCTAATTGGGTCACCACTTGACCTTGACCTGAGGTCAAATATATAAGTTGACCTAATCTAGTCACCATGAATATGATTCGAAGCGCCTTAATGAGACAAACACGATGACGTCAAAATTGCTTCCTTATCATGTTCAGGTAAAAAGTAATTTGTGAAAACTCTTTTGCTCAAAAATAGTTTGTTTACATTTGATGAGCTCTGGAGCCTAAAATATTGATCTAAGCTAAAATCTGAGGACACGTGGTGATCCGTGGCGTTTTAATTTTTCAAGAGTTTTCCATTGCTTTCTTCCGTTTGTTCCTAGCTAGCATAGTTCCTGTGATATCTGGAGGTTTCTGGAGCGAAGTCCTAAAAATGGGAAATTTGACCTTTGATGACCTCTGGTGACCTCAATATTGACCTGCTAAAGAAAATGTCGAAATAAATTCAAAATTCTTTTGCACAAGCTTTCGAACGATGTTTTCGGGTTTGGTCTACGTCCCATAGGAGCCGAGTTCGAGGGGGGGGGGCGTCGAAACGCCCCCCCCCTATGATCTCGAAAACGACGCAACGTAACGACAAGCAAAAAACGGCGTTATATAGGTCGAGACAAGCTCCATCGAACGTATATCGGTATTTTGTTTAGGTCAGGTCAATATTGAGGTCACCAGAGGTGATCAAAGGTCAGATTTTCCAGTTTTAGGACTTGATCCAGAAATCCCCAGATATCACATGAAATTTGATAGCTAGGAACAAACAGAAAACTAATGGAAAGCTCTTGAAAATGCAATCTACAGGGTGTCCTCAGATTTTAGCTCAGGTCAATAGGTTAGGCTCCAGAGGTCATCAAATGTCAAAAAAAATTGGGCAAAACTGTTTTTCGCAAATGTGTTTGCCCAATAAAGATAAAGCATTACGTTTGACGCCATATTTTTGTCTCGTCAAGGCGCTTTGAATCATATTAATGTTGACTAGGTTAGGTCAACTGAGAAATTTGATCTCAGGTCAAGGTCAAGTGGTGACCCAATTAGGTCATGTTGCATATTGAGAGACGTGTCTCGACGGGACAAACACATTGGTACCGTTTTCACTTCTCTATCTTCATTATGTCGATAGTTATTGACAAAACAGTGTTGGCGGTCACGAAATTGACCTGACCTTAGGTCACCGATATAAAAAAATCCGAGATGAACAAATTGTAGGTATATATCATCTTATCAAATCCTGCAAGATTGAAACCGATCGGCCTAAAACTGTGGCTGCGGTACCACCGCAAACGTTTTGGAGGTGGGGTCATCACGTGACCTGGTCTGGTGACCTGACCTGAGATGACTTGAGATCAAGAATTTGACATAATGTGGGTAGTTTATTTCTGAACAGGTATGCAAAAAAAAACTGCTGCGCGCAGCGCCGCCATTTTTGCGCTATCCGCGAAAAACCGGAGGGGTGGGTGGATTTCGCCCCCCCCCCCTCTCCCCGTCCAAGGCGCGTGTTAAAGCTAACTTTCTTTGGTAAAAATTGCTCAGATTTTCTTCTATATCAGGAAATGTGTCAATCTTGCGCCGATTTCAGTCGTTTTTTGGGGGAGGGGGCAACTGATATCCGCCACTGGATCTTTGTATTTTTCAAAAGGTGCGGGACTCTGGTGA
This sequence comes from Chirona hameri, assembly GCA_036785665.1. NCBI lineage: Eukaryota > Metazoa > Arthropoda > Thecostraca > Balanomorpha > Balanidae > Chirona > Chirona hameri. The sequence continues at coordinate 64,335 of JAXIVJ010003914.1, read as the reverse complement.
AAATTGGGAAAATTTAGCAATTTCCTGTGGATTTATATGCATTTTCATGTTTCCCAAATGACTTATAATTGGGAGGTCATAAAATAGACTTCACCTTAGGTTATCGATATAAAAATCATCCGAAATAGCAGAATGGTAGGTGTTTGTGACCTGATAAAATCCTGAGTATCTAACTGATCGGTCAAACAATGTGCTGCGGCACGACCTCACATTTTTGGAGGTGAGATCACTAGACTTCACTTAGTGACGTGACCTGAGGAGACCCGAGGTAAACAAATTAACAGGATTTTGGCAATTGATAGGCAAGCAGTTGTATCAAAAATGGCGGCGCGAAATGGCGTCGTTTTCCGCTATTTCCAAAAAAAAATAAGGGGGGATGGCATCCGCCCCCACTGGCGGATTCAGGGGGCGGACATCAGGGACAAATGCCCCCCTCCCCCCACCACCCCACACACACAAGAATCGGGGCGGGGGTGCAATACAAGTACCCCCCCCCCCTGCGAGTTCCCTGCACTGAACGTGAAAAACAATGATTTTAGGAGAAATCTTCATGAAAACGACGGAAGTTGTTTTCTTCTCTCAAGTGATTTAATTTGAAGTTTGTATGTATCCCTTGCTTTCAATGATAGACAAAACAGCGCACCTGATGCAATTCATGCAGCCCCGGTGACACGCGCCCCGCTGGGAGGGGGGGGGGCAGAATCTGCCCCCTCCCGGATATTCTCAATAACTTTAAAACTGTGATAGATATATACGTGAAACTTTCAGTACCTTAAACTGCATCAATTATACGTCTTCTCACTAAATCTCAAATAAATTTATGTAGTATTTTGGGGAGATAATAACGTTGTAATGACGTCATGTTATGCCATTTTTGGTGGAAAAACAATAAATGTTGGGAAAATCGTAAAAATAGAGTTTCAAAGCAAATTGCAAATAAAAACGTCAAAAGAAAGGAAATCACATTTTCTTCCAAATGGCTGTCTCGGATTTGTGATTTTTTTCTGTTTTTTTTTTACCCCAAAAATATTGTATTTTCTCGGAACAATGTCCACAAAATAAATTTTTGTGAATTCGAAAAGTTAATTTCTTAAGCTCGAATACCAAAATAAGGTGACCGGCCCAAATCCGCGGATAAAAAAATGGGGGTACCTTTTTGCCACAAAAAAGTGCCCCAAAAAATAGGGGTACCTTTTTGCCCCCCTAGTGGTGTTCCCTTAAAATAGGCCCTGCCCTGAAGCGAGCAGTTTCTTTAGCGTACTTTACGATATTTATCACCCTGACATCGACAAGAGACGAAAGTTGCAATAAAAGACCATTACATTACAACCAGATCAGTATAAAAACAATATATATCAATTTTAACATCGCATTCCACAAATTGTCACTCACCTCAGCATATGCCTCAGCAAAACCGCCGCATCGCGAGAGCTCCAATGATCAACAACGCAAATGGAAAATGACGTAACCATGGCTACCATTGCGAGAGCCAATCAGATTGCGAGGCACCAATTACGTCACAGCCCTGTACTGAGCGATTCAGAAATGGACCAATACGAAAGCACTATGACGGTAGCCCCCTGGATAAATCAAGCCATTTTTTTATCTAGATTGATTTGTGTTCATTTCGACGTCTGCGGGTGCCACGCGCTGTGGTACCACCCCTATCAGAACGCACCATAACAAAATCAAAATTGATTGCATGGTCCTATCCAATGGTGAAAACCCGATCTCAATCGGAGCAGTGATTGCAAGGTTATTAAGCTTCCGAAAAAAACTTCAGAAAAGCGTCTGTTTGGTCGGGTCGGGTCGGGTCGGGTCGGGTCGGGTCGGGTCGGGTCGGGTCGGGTCGGGTCGGGTCGGGTCGGGTCGGGCCAGGTCAGGTCAGGTCAGGTCAGGTCAGGTCAGGTCAGGTCAGGTCAGGTAAAGTCAAGTCAAGTCAAGTCAAGTCAAGTCAAGTCAAGTCAAGTCAAGTCAAGTCAAGTCAAGTCAAGTCAAGTCAAGTCAAGTCAAGTCAGGTCAGGTCAGGTCAGGTCAGGTCAGGTCAGGTCAGGTCAGGTCAGGTCGGGCCGGGCCGGGTCAGTTTAGGTCAGGTCAGGTCAGGTCAGGTCAGGTCAGGTCAGGTCAGGTCAGGTCAGGTCGGGTCGGGTCGGGCCGGGCTCGGTAACCACTTCCTCGACGACCGTACCTCGCCACTGCATTACTGACGCAATGACCACATCACTTCAGCTGAGGGTGCGTTCGAAGGGCAGCGTTGAGTGCCCTCGCTCCAAATATCACGCTGAGTGGTCGTTCGGAGACACTGCAGCAAAATATATCTCGCAATATCCGCGGAATGATTATGCAATGCATGAGTCTTTACTAAATGACTCCCACCACACCAGTTTACAGTTTGCTCGTCATGAAAATGCTCGTTATGGCTTTGTAGTTTAGAGTGCATTTGTGATATACTAAGAGCATTTTGGTCGATTTAGGTAACTATTATAATTGGAAATATGGTTTCTGAATGCTGCTTAAGCCTTACTAAGCATATGACACAGGGAGGACACATCTCGCACACCCGCTTTCGCGTGGAATTTGTGCGTTTTTACCTCAATGACCAGGTAGAGTTCCCTGGCGTCACTTCAAATAGTTCATCCTCACCGAATGGGACCTTGAATAATCTCCCCACTTGCATTATTGCCCCTTTGGTGTTGCACCAGACTTACCAAGATTTCTGATATATTCCATTGTTTTCATTGCTTAGTAAACGTTCTCCATCACATATCTTCAAATAACGCACCAATATTTTGAACTGTGTTGAATTATATGTCTGTGAACTAAAATGTTTTCCTCCCGTTTGCAGGCGAAGCTCGAGACTAAGGCTTTGAAAGCAAAGCGGCCGGGGTTCACCGACGAACGTTACACGGAAACATCGTACTGGTTCGAAAACGGTGAGTAAAGCCAGCCATCAACCGAACTATCGTACTGTTTCGAGAACGGTGAGTACAGTATTGATACACTGTTCCCCGTAGTATCTCTAGGGACTGGTGCCCGGCCGGCCGGCCTGAAGGGTCGTGTTTGGCAATATATGGCACAGTTGGGCCGTCGCCTGCCAGACGAACTGTGCTACACCACCGACACTACGGAAGCGCAGTACCGCACGGGTCAGCGATCAAGGCAGCAATGCCACAGGCAAGCTGCCGAGTCGTGCTGCCTCGGTCACACGTACCCAAAAGCAGTACTTTAGGGCCAGCACAGTTGAAAACATTAGAGTCTGTTACCGACACGTGCAGGTGAACTGTGTTTCTGGATCAGATTGCGCGCTGTATTGTTTTCCATTTGTTACATGTGGTACCGTTATGATGATGCAGTACTTATGGTCGATGGTTTTTTATTGGGTAGTTTTTATGCAATAGTCAGTCCAAAATTCATGTTTTAAGGTTTCAAAATGCTTGATAGTTTTTATTTTTTTCTCTTCACAGTAGCAGATGAATCACACCCACACGGTCTTGTTGTGACAAACTCCTCTCGTGTTTTTGATGTTTGAAGACTGGAAGGTGTTGCAATATAGAAGCCCTGTCGTACACATGTCTGCACATCAAGTCGCCTTTTCCCGTCCACACAACACGCTCTGCTAAGTGAAGGCTTTGATCCCTGAAATAAGTCCATTTACAGGATCAAACTAGCTCTATACAAAGTTACTGGTAGCCTGGATTGGACATCAGGTACGATTTTTCATTTGAAGTGATATTTGCTTCAACTTTTCTAGTTTCACTAATATATTTTAATTTGCGTTCATTCTCGGCCTGAGCAGGAAGAGAACGAAGTCTTATGTTGTGATAACAGGTCGCCAAATAATCAGCTTCGGTATATATTTCAATAGCTAAACATGGTTTGCATTGTTTTCCTTTGGTGTATCCATTTGAGGAAATATTGTGCCACTTGCCAATCCATCCCAGTGGTCGAGAGGATAAGGCCATGGACTCATAGCTCATTGACACCGGATTGGAGCCCCGGAAAAAGCGATCTGTGGTGGCCTGATATGACTGTACTGGTGAGATAAAGTGGCAGTTGACCGGAAAAGGTCCACCTGGCAGCACGGGACAACCGTGTCCCAGCACTGTATGGCGCGTAGAAGGCCCCTCTGCACCCCTGTTTGGCTAACAGACCGCTGGGGCGGCCGTGTCCCGGCACTGTATGGCGCGTAGAAGGCCCCTCTGCACCCCTGTCTGGCTAACAGACCGCTGGGGCGGCCGTGTCCCGGCACTGTATGGCGCGTAGAAGGCCCCTCTGCACCCCTGTCTGGCTAACAGACCGCTGGGACGGCCGTGTCCCGGCACTGTATGGCGCGTAGAAGGCCCCTCTGCACCCCTGTCTGGCTAACAGACCGCTGGGACGGCCGTGTCCCGGCACTGTATGGCGCGTAGAAGGCCCCTCTGCACCCCTGTCTGGCTAACAGACCGCTGGGGCGGCCGTGTCCCGGCACTGTATGGCGCGTAGAAGGCCCCTCTGCGCCCCTGTCTGGCTAACAGGCCGCTGGGGCGGCCGTGTCGGCCGTGTCCCGGCACTGTATGACGCGTAGAAGGCCCCTCTGCACCCCTGTCTGGCTAACAGACCGCTGGGACGGCCGTATCCCAGCACTGTATGGCGCGTAGAAGGCCCCTCTGCACCCCTGTCTGGCTAACAGACCGCTGGGGCGGCCGTGTCGGCCGTGTCCCGGCACTGTATGACACGTAGAAGGCCCCTCTGCACCCCTGTCTGGCTAACAGACCGCTGGGTCGGCCGTGTCGGCCGTGTCCCAGCACTGTATGACACGTAGAAGGCCCCTCTGCACCCCTGTCTGGCTAACAGCCCGCTGGGGCGGCCGTGTCCCGGCACTGTATGGCGCGTAGAAGGCCCCTCTGCACCCCTGTCTGGCTAACAGACCGCTGGGACGGCCGTGTCCCAGCACTGTATGACGCGTAGAAGGCCCCTCTGCACCCCTGTCTGGCTAACAGACCGCTGGGGCGGCCGTGTCGGCCGTGTCCCAGCACTGTATGACGCGTAGAAGGCCCCTCTGCACCCCTGTCTGGCTAACAGCCCGCTGGGGCGGCCGTGTCGGCCGTGTCCCAGCACTGTATGACACGTAGAAGGCCCCTCTGCACCCCTGTCTGGCTAACAGACCGCTGGGTCGGCCGTGTCGGCCGTGTCCCAGCACTGTATGGCGCGTAGAAGGCCCCTCTGCACCCCTGTCTGGCTAACAGACCGCTGGGGCGGCCGTGTCCCAGCACTGTATGGAGCGTAGAAGGCCCCTCTGCACCCCTGTCTGGCTAACAGCCCGCTGGGGCGGCCGTGTCGGCCGTGTCTCAGCACTGTATGACACGTAGAAGGCCCCTCTGCACCCCTGTCTGGCTAACAGACCGCTGGGACGGCCGTGTCCCAGCACTGTATGACACGTAGAAGGCCCCTCTGCACCCCTGTCTGGCTAACAGACCGCTGGGGCGGCCGTGTCGGCCGTGTCCCGGCACTGTATGGCGCGTAGAAGGCCCCTCTGCACCCCTGTCTGGCTAACAGACCGCTGGGGCGGCCGTGTCCCGGCACTGTATGGCGCGTAGAAGGCCCCTCTGCACCCCTGTTTGGCTAACAGACCGCTGGGACGGCCGTGTCCCAGCACTGTATGACGCGTAGAAGGCCCCTCTGCACCCCTGTCTGGCTAACAGACCGCTGGGACGGCCGTGTCCCAGCACTGTATGGCGCGTAGAAGGCCCCTCTGCACCCCTGTCTGGCTAACAGCCCGCTGGGGCGGCCGTGTCGGCCGTGTCCCAGCACTGTATGACACGTAGAAGGCCCCTCTGCACCCCTGTCTGGCTAACAGACCGCTGGGACGGCCGTGTCCCAGCACTGTATGACACGTAGAAGGCCCCTCTGCACCCCTGTCTGGCTAACAGCCCGCTGGGGCGGCCGTGTCGGCCGTGTCCCAGCACTGTATGACACGTAGAAGGCCCCTCTGCACCCCTGTCTGGCTAACAGACCGCTGGGACGGCCGTATCCCGGCACTGTATGGCGCGTAGAAGGCCCCTCTGCACCCCTGTCTGGCTAACAGACCGCTGGGACGGCCGTGTCCCAGCACTGTATGACACGTAGAAGGCCCCTCTGCACCCCTGTCTGGCTAACAGCCCGCTGGGGCGGCCGTGTCGGCCGTGTCCCAGCACTGTATGACACGTAGAAGGCCCCTCTGCACCCCTGTCTGGCTAACAGACCGCTGGGACGGCCGTGTCCCAGCACTGTATGACACGTAGAAGGCCCCTCTGCACCCCTGTCTGGCTAACAGCCCGCTGGGGCGGCCGTGTCGGCCGTGTCCCAGCACTGTATGACACGTAGAAGGCCCCTCTGCACCCCTGTCTGGCTAACAGCCCGCTGGGACGGCCGTGTCGGCCGTGTCCCAGCACTGTATGACACGTAGAAGGCCCCTCTGCACCCCTGTCTGGCTAACAGCCCGCTGGGACGGCCGTGTCGGCCGTGTCCCAGCACTGTATGACACGTAGAAGGCCCCTCTGCACCCCTGTCTGGCTAACAGACCGCTGGGGCGGCCGTGTCCCGGCACTGTATGGAGCGTAGAAGGCCCCTCTGCACCCCTGTCTGGCTAACAGACCGCTGGGACGGCCGTGTCGGTCGTGTCCCAGCACTGTATGACGCGTAGAAGGCCCCTCTGCACCCCTGTCTGGCTAACAGACCGCTGGGGCGGCCGTGTCGGCCGTGTCCCGGCACTGTATGACGCGTAGAAGGCCCCTCTGCACCCCTGTCTGGCTAACAGACCGCTGGGGCGGCCGTGTCGGCCGTGTCCCGGCACTGTATGGCGCGTAGAAGGCCCCTCTGCACCCCTGTCTGGCTAACAGACCGCTGGGACGGCCGTGTCCCGGCACTGTATGACGCGTAGAAGGCCCCTCTGCACCCCTGTCTGGCTAACAGACCGCTGGGTCGGCCGTGTCCCGGCACTGTATGACGCGTAGAAGGCCCCTCTGCACCCCTGTCTGGCTAACAGACCGCTGGGGCGGCCGTGTCGGCCGTGTCCCGGCACTGTATGACACGTAGAAGGCCCCTCTGCACCCCTGTCTGGCTAACAGACCGCTGGGTCGGCCGTGTCCCGGCACTGTATGGCGCGTAGAAGGCCCCTCTGCACCCCTGTCTGGCTAACAGACCGCTGGGTCGGCCGTGTCGGCCGTGTCCCGGCACTGTATGGCACGTAGAAGGCCCCTCTGCACCCCTGTTTGGCTAACAGACCGCTGGGGCGGCCGTGTCCCGGCACTGTATGGCGCGTAGAAGGCCCCTCTGCACCCCTGTCTGGCTAACAGACCGCTGGGACGGCCGTATCCCAGCACTGTATGGCGCGTAGAAGGCCCCTCTGCACCCCTGGCTGGCTAACAGACCGCTGGGGCGGCCGTGTCGGCCGTGTCCCGGCACTGTATGGCGCGTAGAAGGCCCCTCTGCACCCCTGTCTGGCTAACAGACCGCTGGGTCGGCCGTGTCGGCCGTATCCCAGCACTGTATGGCGCGTAGAAGGCCCCTCTGCACCCCTGTCTGGCTAACAGACCGCTGGGGCGGCCGTGTCGGTCGTGCCCCGGCACTGTATGACACGTAGAAGGCCCCTCTGCACCCCTGTCTGGCTAACAGACCGCTGGGACGGCCGTGTCCCGGCACTGTATGACGCGTAGAAGGCCCCTCTGCACCCCTGTCTGGCTAACAGACCCCTGGGACGGCCGTGTCCCGGCACTGTATGGCGCGTAGAAGGCCCCTCTGCACCCCTGTCTGGCTAACAGACCGCTGGGGCGGCCGTGTCGGCCGTGTCCCGGCACTGTATGGCGCGTAGAAGGCCCCTCTGCACCCCTGTCTGGCTAACAGACCGCTGGGACGGCCGTGTCCCGGCACTGTATGACGCGTAGAAGGCCCCTCTGCACCCCTGGCTGGCTAACAGACCGCTGGGACGGCCGTGTCGGCCGTGTCCCAGCACTGTATGACACGTAGAAGGCCCCTCTGCACCCCTGTCTGGCTAACAGACCGCTGGGGCGGCCGTGTCGGCCGTGTCCCGGCACTGTATGACACGTAGAAGGCCCCTCTGCACCCCTGTCTGGCTAACAGACCGCTGGGACGGCCGTGTCGGCCGTGTCCCGGCACTGTATGACACGTAGAAGGCCCCTCTGCACCCCTGTCTGGCTAACAGACCCCTGGGACGGCCGTGTCCCGGCACTGTATGGCGCGTAGAAGGCCCCTCTGCACCCCTGTCTGGCTAACAGACCCCTGGGACGGCCGTGTCCCAGCACTGTATGACACGTAGAAGGCCCCTCTGCACCCCTGTCTGGCTAACAGACCGCTGGGACGGCCGTGTCCCGGCACTGTATGACGCGTAGAAGGCCCCTCTGCACCCCTGTCTGGCTAACAGACCCCTGGGACGGCCGTGTCCCGGCACTGTATGGCGCGTAGAAGGCCCCTCTGCACCCCTGTCTGGCTAACAGACCCCTGGGACGGCCGTGTCCCAGCACTGTATGACACGTAGAAGGCCCCTCTGCACCCCTGTCTGGCTAACAGACCGCTGGGGCGGCCGTGTCCCGGCACTGTATGACACGTAGAAGGCCCCTCTGCACCCCTGTCTGGCTAACAGACCGCTGGGGCGGCCGTGTCCCAGCACTGTATGGAGCGTAGAAGGCCCCTCTGCACCCCTGTCTGGCTAACAGACCGCTGGGGCGGCCGTGTCCCGGCACTGTATGGCGCGTAGAAGGCCCCTCTGCACCCCTGTCTGGCTAACAGACCGCTGGGGCGGCCGTGTCGGCCGTGTCCCGGCACTGTATGACGCGTAGAAGGCCCCTCTGCACCCCTGTCTGGCTAACAGACCGCTGGGACGGCCGTGTCCCGGCACTGTATGGCGCGTAGAAGGCCCCTCTGCACCCCTGTCTGGCTAACAGCCCGCTGGGACGGCCGTGTCGGCCGTGTTCCGGCACTGTATGGAGCGTAGAAGGCCCCTCTGCACCCCTGTCTGGCTAACAGACCGCTGGGGCGGCCGTGTCGGCCGTGTCCCGGCACTGTATGGAGCGTAGAAGGCCCCTCTGCACCCCTGTCTGGCTAACAGCCCGCTGGGGCGGCCGTGTCGGCCGTGTCCCAGCACTGTATGACACGTAGAAGGCCCCTCTGCACCCCTGTCTGGCTAACAGACCGCTGGGGCGGCCGTGTCCCGGCACTGTATGGCGCGTAGAAGGCCCCTCTGCACCCCTGTCTGGCTAACAGACCGCTGGGGCGGCCGTGTCGGCCGTGTCCCGGCACTGTATGACGCGTAGAAGGCCCCTCTGCACCCCTGTCTGGCTAACAGGCCGCTGGGGCGGCCGTGTCGGCCGTGTCCCGGCACTGTATGACGCGTAGAAGGCCCCTCTGCACCCCTGTCTGGCTAACAGGCCGCTGGGGCGGCCGTGTCGGCCGTGTCCCGGCACTGTATGACGCGTAGAAGGCCCCTCTGCACCCCTGTCTGGCTAACAGCCCGCTGGGACGGCCGTGTCGGCCGTGTTCCGGCACTGTATGGAGCGTAGAAGGCCCCTCTGCACCCCTGTCTGGCTAACAGACCGCTGGGGCGGCCGTGTCGGCCGTGTCCCGGCACTGTATGGCGCGTAGAAGGCCCCTCTGCACCCCTGTCTGGCTAACAGACCGCTGGGACGGCCGTGTCCCAGCACTGTATGACGCGTAGAAGGCCCCTCTGCACCCCTGTCTGGCTAACAGACCGCTGGGGCGGCCGTGTCCCGGCACTGTATGGCACGTAGAAGGCCCCTCTGCACCCCTGTCTGGCTAACAGACCGCTGGGACGGCCGTGTCGGTCGTGTCCCAGCACTGTATGGAGCGTAGAAGGCCCCTCTGCACCCCTGTCTGGCTAACAGACCGCTGGGGCGGCCGTGTCGGCCGTGTCCCAGCACTGTATGACACGTAGAAGGCCCCTCTGCACCCCTGTCTGGCTAACAGACCGCTGGGACGGCCGTGTCGGCCGTGTCCCGGCACTGTATGACGCGTAGAAGGCCCCTCTGCACCCCTGTCTGGCTAACAGACCGCTGGGGCGGCCGTGTCGGCCGTGTCCCGGCACTGTATGGCGCGTAGAAGGCCCCTCTGCACCCCTGTCTGGCTAACAGACCGCTGGGACGGCCGTGTCGGCCGTGTCCCGGCACTGTATGGCGCGTAGAAGGCCCCTCTGCACCCCTGTCTGGCTAACAGACCGCTGGGACGGCCGTGTCGGCCGTGTCCCGGCACTGTATGGCGCGTAGAAGGCCCCTCTGCACCCCTGGCTGGCTAACAGACCGGGACGGAAATGATCTGTACAACGGGCGCCGTATTACTGATCGGTGGGTGCAACAAGCTTGGCTTAGCATTGTACTCTGAAGACGAAAGCTTCCCATGAAGCCAGTCGGCTAAATTACAAAACAATGCCTGGCAAACTAGATAATTACCGAAATGGATGACATGCAAGTAATTATGTCATCTATAGAAGCGCTAAGGACAGTTATTTGCCCTTGAGTTGTAAACCTTTATGGATCAATATATGTTGATATTTCGTGCACACATTTTCAAACAGGCTTATGAACCCAGAATCTGAAAAGAGCTCTTTAATTATTTTTCTTCTTCCTGATGACGCGAACGAATAGCGGAATTATCTGTATTGTTCGCTATCCCTTTTAGTGTTCGCCTGTTGTGTGTTGCCAACGATGATAGTTTCCTTTGCCATTCTCCTCGCCGTATGAGTGGTTATGCCATCGGAAGGCTGGTGTAGGGGGGGGGGGGGGGGGGGGGGGTTGTGATTATCCGGGACACCACTGCGGACCCCCAGAGACCTGGGAATCCGACAACGCGGCGATATGATTCCTCTGTCCTCCCCGGGGATCCACCCAATCTGCGGCGCTATAGCCTATCTATTCAGTGTTCTGGTGTGCCAAACAATCAACAGACTATGTAATTGTGTAATTATATTGACGACGGTCGACATAACCCGTACTGACCCGTACTACATTTCATCTCACTTTCTCGCAAGAGTCAATTACTTCCCACCGAGGACACAACGAGGACATTTTTTAATAGACCCAATGCAGACATTAACGTTGCTATGTTACAAAAACGCATGATTAACCGTTATTGATTCTGTTTTAAAAAATGCCCGGAATGTTTCTATTTGTGATCGACTGGTGCGAGATGAGCCGAGAAATCGCCATTGCTGAATAACGCTTGCAACGATCATTTTTATATTCGTTTTTATATTTTGTATTTCTTGCCACCATCACATTTCTCTGTCTTACATCTGCTGCCATGATGATTAGTTTGTGGATTGTTGTGCTCTGATGAAAGGACATAACATGGCGATGATGATCTGATGAAGATAATCTTTCTGGGTGATTTGTTATCAGAGTGGCATCGATATCATTACAAGCCATATGACTCGGTCACCAAACCCTGCATTTTTTTATGGAATGCAGTGCGAATCTATCGGATATCAACATTTTCCCTAGCTGAACATGAATGAGCTGGTGCACAGTCGCAGCCGCAGGTAGTGCAAGAATTACGTGACATGATATGCAGGCCTAAGCTAGAGAAGTCCAGGACCCGGCCCCGGGTACACAGTGGGGTCGCAGGAGCTGGGTCAGGGAACAGCGGACCAGAGCAGTCCAGGAGACTCCACCGGGTACAGCGTGGGGTCGCAGGAGCTGGGTCAGGGGACAGGGGACCAGAGAAGTCCAGGGCCCGGCCCCGGGTACAGCGTGGGGTCGCAGGAGCTGGGTCACTGTCAGGGGACTGCGCGACCAGAGAAGTCCAGGACCCGGCCCCGGGTACAGCGTGGGGTCGCAGCAGCTGGGTCACTGTCAGGGACAGCGTTACCCCGTTTCAGCTCCGTCAGGTCGATGTCGCGGAATGCGATGCCATCAGCTCGGCGGCGCCGGGTCCTTTGATGTCGGCCGTTTATGTGCCGTGTCGCCTGATCTGTATTCATGTGCGCCGGCTCATAATCCGTCAGCATGGGCTACCGGTGCCAGTGAACCGGCCGCCCCCGGCGCTCAGCCGGCGGCGCCGCTGTCACGCCGTCTAGCTCCTCTCTGGGAGGGGAGGGCGTCCCGCTCCTCTCTGGGAGGGGAGGGCGTCCCGCTCCTCTATGGGAGGGGAGGGCGTCCCGCTCCTCTGGGGGGGGGGGGGGAGGGCGTCCCGCTCCTCTCTGGGAGGGGAGGGCGTCCCGCTCCTCTATGGGAGGGGAGGACGTCCCGCTCCTCTCTGGAGGGGGGGGGGGAGGGCGTCCCGCTCCTCTCTGGGAGGGGAGGGCGCCCCGCTCCTCTGGGAGGGGAGGGCGTCCCGCTGCTCTCTGTGAGGGGGAGGGCGTCCCGCTCCTCTCTGGGGGGAGGGCGTCCCGCTCCTCTCTGGGAGGGGAGGGCGTCCCGCTCCTCTCTGGGGGGGAGGGCGTCCCGCTCCTCTCTGGGGGGGGGGGGGGGGAGGGCGTCCCGCTGCTCTCTGGGAGGGGAGGGCGTCCCGCTCCTCTCTGGGGGGGGGGGGGGAGGGCGTCCCGCTGCTCTCTGGGAGGGGAGGGCGTCCCGCTCCTCTCTGGGGGGGGGGGGGGAGGGCGTCCCGCTCCTCTCTGGGAGGGGAGGGCGTCCCGCTCCTCTCTCTGCTATGTCCGCTCCTCTCTGGGGCATGGGGGGAGGTCCCATCTCTGGGGAGGGAGGCTCATCTGTCATGTCCTCTCCTCTCTGGGAGGGGAGGCTCATCCCTGGGAGCCTGGGCCTGGGAGGCTCATCTCTGAAGCTGTTAGGTGTCGAATTACATGGGAAACATAGCAGTAGTTTTGGGTTGGTTAGTCACAGATACTTTCCTTGAAATCTCAAACTTAGTCCTAACATCGTTAGCGTCATTTCGAATTATTCATTGCAATTATATTTCGACGTTTCTAATGACCTGTATAAACGGGGCAACATCTCCCTTTGGAAAAAAACTTAGCCTTTTCAGCAATTGCTCGTAAGTTTCTGGAGAAAGTTACGGAGCATGCCATTCCTGTGCCTGACATGCAGAATACAAGTCTTCCCCTGCCTCAGGCAGAGGAGCCATTCCTGTGCCTGACATGCAGAATACAAGTCTTCCCCTGCCTCAGGCAGAGGAGCCATTCCTGTGCCTGACATGCAGAATACAAGTCTTCCCTTGCCTCAGGCAGAGGAGCCATTCCTGTGCCTGACATGCAGAATACAAGTCTTCCCCTGCCTCAGGCAGAGGAGCCATTCCTGTGCCTGACATGCAGAATACAAGTCTTCCCCTGCCTCAGGCAGAGGAGCCATTCCTGTGCCTGACATGCAGAATACAAGTCTTCCCCTGCCTCAGGCAGAGGAGCCATTCCTGTGCCTGACATGCAGAATACAAGTCTTCCCCTGCCTCAGGCAGAGGAGCCATTCCTGTGCCTGACATGCAGAATACAAGTCTTCCCCTGCCTCAGGCAGAGGAGCCATTCCTGTGCCTGACATGCAGAATACAAGTCTTCCCCTGCCTCAGGCAGAGGAGCCATTCCTGTGTCTGACATGCAGAATACAAGTCTTCCCCTGCCTCAGGCAGAGGAGCCATTCCTGTGCCTGACATGCAGAATACAAGTCTTCCCCTGCCTCAGGCAGAGGAGCCATTCCTGTGCCTGACATGCAGAATACAAGTCTTCCCCTGCCTCAGGCAGAGGAGCCATTCCTGTGCCTGACATGCAGAATACAAGTCTTCCCCTGCCTCTAATGTCATTCCCCTGCCTCTAACAGCGGACTAGTGTTATGTGGGGTGTCATCCAAATTGTGCTCTTTTTACCATCGAACTTTGCGAGCTTCTTAACCAGCACGGTGTGACCTGCTGTGGTCCGTGTTGGGACTGCCTGAGACGCGGCGTGTGGGCGGCAGGCGCCACGGAGACTGAGGAGCGCCGCCCCCGCCCCCGCCCCCGCCCCCGCCCCCGCCCCCGCCCCCGCCCCCGCCCCCGCCCCCGCCCCCGCCCCCGCTCGGGACCGGACGGCGCACTATGGAACGGATCGCCTTCAAAATGCCTCTTAATTCGAAAAATGAAACCTCAATTTTGAGGACGATAGAGACGGACCTCTGTGCCAAATTGACCGGCGCATCGAGTGGTAGCATTTGTTTTGGCGTTCAACTATTGCTATGGGGAAAAAAGTTGCCTCAAAGTCAGGCAAGCAGGGTGGGCACTTGGAGTAGCCGAGTGAACTACCTTAACTTAATCATTCATTATGCGCATAATGTATCCTTCTATGGTAAAACTAAGCATACCAACGTAAACGTGGGTCTTTCAGCTTACACATACACCCTTAATTGATTTTCGAAGTTAATGTTTAAACATGTTAGAAACACTTGCAATATCGCTTACAATGCTGACTCATTTTATTTTATATCTTCATTTGCATGTAATCCTACAAAAAATCGCCGCCAGTCGTCGCCAAGTTTTTGCCATGATTTATGACAGAAAAATCTTGCCAAAGTGTTGCAAAAGGCCGTTTTGCTTCTGTTTGCTTCTCTGTGAGGTATGTCAGTTTGAAGTTAGCGTTTACGGGTCGGCCGGTGCGGCTCACGCATGCGGCGAGGCCGTGTCGTCTTAGGTTGAGTGCGAGCCACCCAAGGCTATCGCGAAAGATGTGGATTAGTTGAGTCGCGGCGGTTGCCATGGTAACGACTCAAACGTTGCCTGAGGCAAATTGACCGGGGCTGGCCAGGGCCCTGACAGGTCACGGTCGAACGGCTTCAGTCGTTAGTTGGGCGCGTGGGCGGGTAATTTTGACCCCATTGCGCGTTTCAAAGCTGACGGCGAGATTGACGGTGAGCAAACACTTATACGTTTGCCTCAAATGACGCCTGTATGACGTCATAATGTGGGACAAATTGACTTAAATTTATATTTGACATGAAAACAAAAATCAGATTCGAACTCAGCGCATCGAGTAACCCCTGTAACCGTAAAATAATCGCAGTTGTATCTTAAACTGAAATAAGAGGCATTTTGAAGGTGATCCGTCCCATAGTGCGGCGAGCGACTGTCCTGGCCTCTGACGGATGAAGTGGCCGCCAGTCCTGACCAATGATCACCCAGACGCCTGTGCTGATGGGACTGATGGGACCTTCGGCGCAGTGCGACTCTGCCGCTTGGCCAGGCCGAACAACAGGGAGGACGCCGCACATAAGCCTTAGTCTTATTTGCGGGAAGGCACGCATCGCGATTCATTTTGTCTCTGAAAGTTCGTTAATCAAAATTCTTTGCGAAGTAGTTGGGGAACACTTCATTGGAGCACATACCAGCAGCCAATGTAAAGCGAATTGTGTTTGGGACTTGTCCCGTGAATATCTTGAGGCGTAGGCTCATGCTCCCTGTAATCTGAATTCTGGCGTAGGCACCTTGCATCATTGCATACGCACCATTCTCGCAGCAAGCACGAAAATAGCAAGAAAGCCTCACTTCGAAGAGCAAAACGCTTCCCCACTCGAGTGGTCCTGATCGGTTGTTCAGGGCCGAACAACGCCTAGCTTCGTGTCAGGCAGTGACACGGTGAATAGGTGGCAGACGGACCTGCTGGGGACACATGGCTTGCGATGCCGTTTGTCGTTTTCCATGCCGATATGCCTGTGCGCTCGGCTATGTGGCAGCGGCTGGCAGAGCCGGGAGGATCCTCTGCGCAGAGTGCGTCTGTCGGCGGTGGTAACCGGAGCTGTGACCGGTCCGGCGCAGTTCCCACACCCTCCTGACCTGCCGCCGGCCGGCCGCGCACCCGAAGTGCCGCCGGACATCGAAGTGGCGGCCGACATCACAGTGTGTTGTCTGGGCCCACGGCCACTGCGGTGGACAGTGGTCAAATCACACACCTTATCCCGCCACGACAAGGTTGACCCACACATACCCGATGTAGTACATGCTGCTTTGTAAAACATTGTGTATTTTGCAACGCAATGTATTAAATTAATATCGCTGGTCATGTAGGATGTTACTGCAGGTGTCATAGTGCGAAAAGCAGTAGAGAAGCGAGTTTAACTACTCTCGTCACGTTGTAACACTTGAATAAGCTATCAATGGACCAGCCCGCGTGGCGCGTTGGAGATGTCATTTTCCCCTCTGCAGTTGAGTCAGATATTAAGAGTTATCTAGCAGAGAAGATGGGCTACTTCTCAAAGCCCTTCGTATTACTTACGTGATATTAAAAAGGAATGTTCATTTCGACGCAGCGGAAAGAGAGCGTCCGTTCTCATTTCGCTCGGCCACTTTCCCGCTGCGAACTCCCGAAATCAGGTCTGAAAAGTTGCAACGGCATGTCGTAATAATTCCACCGGAGATTCCACCGGAGATAATCCCAGAAAGGTCAGAGGCGCACCACTGCGCTGCTGCCGATGCACAAATTTTTACCAGGCGTCTTACGCATTTGACAGCGGAGTTGGAGCGACTGTCCGTCTGTCGATGAGACTGCGTGCATGCGACCGGAAGTGAGACTGCGTGCACGCGACCGGAAAAGAGACTGCGTGCACGCGACCGGAAAAGAGACTGCGTGTACGCGACCGGAAGTGAGACTGCGTGCACGCGACCGGAAGTGAGACTGCGTGCACGCGACCGGAAGTGAGACTGCGTGCACGCGACCGGAAGTGAGACTGCGTGGACGCGACCGGAAGTGAGACTGCGTGCACGCGACCGGATGTGAGACTGTGTGCACGCGACCGGAAGTGAGACTGCGTGCACGCGACCGGAAGTGAGACTGCTTGCACGCGACCGGAAGTGATGATATGTGTACTCGACCGGAAGTGAGGCTGCGTGCACGCGACCGGAAGTGAGACTGCGTATATGCGACCGGAAGTGAGAATTTGTGCACGCGACCGGAAGTGAGACTAGTAGCACTCGACCGGAAGTGAGACTGCGTGCACGCGACCGGAAGTGTTCAGAGTTTTAGTACTTCTGAGCGGCTTCATCCACGCTAAATTTACGCCGGGGATAGTTTGAGAGTATGCAATATGCATTTATAGGGACCGACTTTTGGATACGCCAACTATCTTGATGCGAGACTGTCGCTTGGCCAGGTGCTTGTCTGTGCCGTCTTGTTTTTCGATCAATTCAACAATGTCCTCTGAAACATCTTTACGACGCCATGTTTCGTGAGGCAATACGATACGTGCTAGCTTCTCGATTGACAAACTTCGCGGGGTGTCTATTACTTATATACGAGTCAAACTTCAGCGAGTATTAATTATTTTGTACGCACGCGGTTATGTGTTGTCGAAACAGTGACAGCGGTTCTTTTGAGCGGATCAACCTGTGAAAACCAGTCTGATCAGAGAATCTGAATCGCGTGTGTGCATCACAAACAGTCGCCCATCATCCCCTGCCAACATCGTCTGTTATCTTTCCTAAACCCTAAAACACCACCACACTCTGTTAACCTTCCTTCTGGCTCGGCTTGACACGACCACCACCCGCCTCTGGCATCATCTGATAAGCCCCTCACTCAGCTGAACCATCTGCCGGTCTTAGGAGTGGAAGTCCCGCAAATTCCTGAGGCGCTCCTAAACTCCGAGCGTTCCGCCCAACCCGGGCCGCAGACGGCGACGGAGTCCTGATGCCAGTATTGACCGGATCTGTTCGGAACCGGGTCGCTGGTCCACGCCACGCACACGCCACACACCTGTTGCTCACAACGGCAGGCGGGGGTGGTGTCGTGTCTGATCGGGAGGACGCGCGGTGTCGGGAAGGCCACTGGTGCCAGCTCGGTGTCAAAGGAACTGCCGGGGCTGATTGGGAGGACGCGGTGTCGGGAAGGCCACTGGTACCAGCTTGGTGTCAAAGGAACCGCCGGGGCTGATTGGCAGGACGCGGTGTCGGGAAGGCCACTGGTGCCAGCTTGGTGTCAAAGGAACCGCCGGTGCTGGCCCAGGAAGCCGCAGACGGAACCACCGGCACAGGTGAAAAAGTGACGAAAACTGATCAGGCGAGTGCGACAACTAAGGAACCCATGCTGCGAAGGCAGTGGAGGAAGTTATTCACGCTATTTTGGTGTCGACAGGTCCGAGGGCCGATGAGTGATACCCGCTTTTTGTGTAAGATCTTATGCAACTATGCGTATGCAACACCCGCGTGATTTGATTGCCTTCAGGGAAGATTGGTGTCAAGGAACCAGGAATCAAAGGCTGCCTCACCGGACGAGGATGTGGTCCACGGCATTAATTCGTCATGCGCCAGCCTTAGATTGTCACACAGGCCATCCGACCGTGCAGACCTGGCTGAGAAGCCACGTCGGTTCGTCGCTCCGACCGTGCAGACCTGGCTGAGAAGCCACGTCGGTTCGTCGCTCCGACCGTGCAGACCTGGCTGAGAAGCCACGTCGGTTCGTCGCTCCGACCGTGCAGACCTGGCTGAGAAGCCACGTCGGTTCGTCGCT
Organism: Chirona hameri; assembly: GCA_036785665.1. Taxonomy (NCBI): domain Eukaryota; kingdom Metazoa; phylum Arthropoda; class Thecostraca; order Balanomorpha; family Balanidae; genus Chirona; species Chirona hameri. Next base: position 45,938 of record JAXIVJ010003914.1, on the reverse strand, counting down.
CCGACCGTGCAGACCTGGCTGAGAAGCCACGTCGGTTCGTCGCTCCGACCGTGCAGACCTGGCTGAGAAGCCACGTCGGTTCGTCGCTCCGACCGTGCAGACCTGGCTGAGAAGCCACGTCGGTTCAGACCTGGCTGAGACCATGCAGACCTGGCTGAGAAGCCACGTCGGTTCGTCGCTCCGACCGTGCAGACCTGGCTGAGAAGCCACGTCGGTTCGTCGCTCCGACCGTGCAGACCTGGCTGAGAAGCCACGTCGGTTCGTCGCTCCGACCGTGCAGACCTGGCTGAGAAGCCACGTCGGTTCAGACCTGGCTGAGACCATGCAGACCTGGCTGAGAAGCCACGTCGGTTCGTCGCTCCGACCATGCAGACCTGGCTGAGAAGCCACGTCGGTTCAGACCTGGCTGAGACCATGCAGACCTGGCTGAGAAGCCACGTCGGTTCGTCGCTCCGACCATGCAGACCTGGCTGAGAAGCCACGTCGGTTCGTCGCTCCGACCGTGCAGACCTGGCTGAGAAGCCACGTCGGTTCGTCGCTCCGACCGTGCAGACCTGGCTGAGAAGCCACGTCGGTTCGTCGCTCCGACCATGCAGACCTGGCTGAGAAGCCACGTCGGTTCGTCGCTCCGACCGTGCAGACCTGGCTGAGAAGCCACGTCGGTTCAGACCTGGCTGAGACCATGCAGACCTGGCTGAGAAGCCACGTCGGTTCGTCGCTCCGACCGTGCAGACCTGGCTGAGAAGCCACGTCGGTTCGTCGCTCCGACCATGCAGACCTGGCTGAGAAGCCAACGTCGGTTCGTCGCTCCGACCGTGCAGACCTGGCTGAGAAGCCACGTCGGTTCGTCGCTCCGACCGTGCAGACCTGGCTGAGAAGCCACGTCGGTTCAGACCTGGCTGAGACCATGCAGACCTGGCTGAGAAGCCACGTCGGTTCGTCGCTCCGACCGTGCAGACCTGGCTGAGAAGCCACGTCGGTTCAGACCTGGCTGAGACCATGCAGACCTGGCTGAGAAGCCACGTCGGTTCGTCGCTCCGACCGTGCAGACCTGGCTGAGAAGCCACGTCGGCTCGTCGCTCCGACCATGCAGACCTGGCTGAGAAGCCACGTCGGTTCGTCGCTCCGACCGTGCAGACCTGGCTGAGAAGCCACGTCGGTTCGTCGCTCCGACCGTGCAGACCTGGCTGAGAAGCCACGTCGGTTCGTCGCTCCGACCGTGCAGACCTGGCTGAGAAGCCACGTCGGTTCGTCGCTCCGACCGTGCAGACCTGGCTGAGAAGCCACGTCGGTTCGTCGCTCCGACCATGCAGACCTGGCTGAGACCACGTCGGTTCGTCGCTCCGACCATGCAGACCTGGCTGAGAAGCCACGTCGGTTCGTCGCTCCGACCATGCAGACCTGGCTGAGAAGCCACGTCGGTTCGTCGCTCCGACCATGCAGACCTGGCTGAGAAGCCACGTCGGTTCGTCGCTCCGACCGTGCAGACCTGGCTGAGAAGCCACGTCGGTTCGTCGCTCCGACCATGCAGACCTGGCTGAGAAGCCACGTCGGTTCGTCGCTCCGACCATGCAGACCTGGCTGAGAAGCCACGTCGGTTCGTCGCATTACTCTAGGAAATTAAAGTTTTCCTATTCGAAAATCTAGGACTTGAGGATGTTGGGCTATAGCTGGTGCATGACGTCAACCGTCGTGAGTGTGTGGTGACGCCATGCCCACCATGGCTAATTTTGCCTCCAGTTTCGTCACTGGTAAAACCACTGATGGAAGTGGTCACCAGTGACATATTCATCAATGCGACAATATTTGCGTGAATTTAAATCCTTCGTAATAGAGCATGAGAGACGTAACGTCGTATCCAATCAACTCAACACAATATGTTATCAAAGACTTCCCAAATACGAGGCGCTGTCTAGCTACAGCTTGGTTTTTTGTTGGCGCAAGATGCCGTGGCGCAACACCAAATTGATGTGGAAAATTACTTCGTGGCACGCTGCTGGTATTTATTTTGGTCCCCGCTCTGTCATTTGCGTTCATGTTCAACCTAATGCACGTCAGCTTCCTCGACTTTGCCAGAAAATACATAATGTATTTCCAAAGTTTCACAAGCTGGAACATTCCCTTTAATTTGCCCTTGGCCGCACCTAATCAAAGTTGGGAAAGGATAGTACATTAGTTTGCAAATATGATGATCGAGTCCCCACCTCGGCATCCATGGCGCTGCACTGCGCCGGCTGCCTTCTCACCAGAGCGAGAGGCGCTTCCTCGAGCTACCTGTTTATATCGGGGAAACTTCTCCAACTGGTGGCCAATACTGTTGATCAGCATAACGTCGCTCGTGTTCACATACGCATACACGCTCACGTAGTACAAATACGCATACACGCTCACGTAGTACAAATACGCATACACGCTCACGTAGTACAAATACGCATACACGCTCACGTAGTACAAATACGCATACACGCTCACGTAGTACAAATACGCATACACGCTCACGTAGTACAAATACGCATACACGCTCACGTAGTACAAATACGCATACACGCTCACGTAGTACAAATACGCATACACGCTCACGTAGTACAAATACGCATACACGCTCACGTAGTACAAATACGCATACACGCTCACGTAGTACAAATACGCATACACGCTCACGTAGTACAAATACGCATACACGCTCACGTAGTACAAATACGCATACACGCTCACGTAGTACAAATACGCACGTACGCATGTGCACGTACGCGGTACGCATGCACACGTACGCATACACACATGTACACACACGCACACACGCACGCACACACGCACACACGCATACACGCATACACACACGTGTACTTGCATACGCACACTCACAATACACTTGCAACGTGAGATGACGTGCATCTGAGTTTAGATAATCCCACTCGCCTGACTGTAGTCTGTCTCTTGTTTTCAGGTTTGCGGAAGGTGTATCCGTACTATTTCACGTTCACGACGTTCACCAAGGGCCGATGGGTCGGAGAGAAGATCCTGGACGTGTTTGCCCGCGAGTTTCGCGCACACCCCGCCGCGGAATATGTGAGTAAAATGTGTGATTTAGTTCCAGGGAGAGAGCTGTTTTATGGAAAACAAAGACCAGACTTCGAGGATTCCTGAAGTGTACTTCTCGTACTCCTGATGTGTACTTCTCGTACTCCTGATGTGTACTTCTCGTACTCCTGATGTGTACTTCTCGTGCTCCTGATGTGTACTTCTCGTACTCCTGATGTGTACTTCTCGTACTCCTGATGTGTACTTCTCGTACTCCTGATGCTTACTTCTCGTACTCCTGATGTGTACTTCTCGTACTCCTGATGCCTACTCCTGGTGCTCCTAATATGCTATTTTTAAGGAACATTTAATGGTATTTCAGTTTTTTCATCAACGTTCCGTTTGTTTGGTATTGAAGCATTATGTCAGTTATTTACATCATACATATATAAGTGGGTAGATTATCGACATGCATAGGCACCCGGCAGCTGCGGTCGAAAGTCCAGGGATGGGGAAGTCGCTTTTCATCTTTATTTTGTCTGCAACGCCCACAACACTTAACTTCAGCGAAAATTGGAAACAGTCTGCCCCTGCTACCCCCCCCCCCCCCCCTCGCCCCCCTCCCTCGCCCACACACCGCGACTGCTGTCACTGACACCACGGGGTTCGTCAATTTATTGCTCAATCAACCAGCATTTTATTCAGCCATCGACAGGAAGCGAGCAGCCTAATACGGCGTGTAAAGCCAACACGTGTATTGGTGCGGTGTCGAGCCATGCTAGTTTAGTGGCTGTGTGATATGGCAGATAGACTGCCGTCAGTTATTCTACTCTGCCCTCCCCCACTCTGCCCTCCCCACTCTGCCCTCCCCACTCTGCCCTCCTCCACTCTGTCCTCCCCCACTCTGCCCTCCCCATTCTGCCCTCCCCACTCTGCCCTCCCCACTCTGCCCTCCTCCACTCTGTCCTCCCCCACTCTGCCCTCCCCACTCTGTCCTCCCCCACTCTGCCCTCCCCACTCTTCCCTCCCCACTCTGCCCTCCCCCACTCTGTCCTCCCCCACTCTGCCCTCCCCACTCTTCCCTCCCCACTCTGCCCTCCTCCACTCTGTCCTCCCCCACTCTGCCCTCCCCACTCTGCCCTCCCCACTCTGCCCTCCCCACTCTGCCCTTCCCCACTCTGCCCTTCCCCACTCTGCCCTCCCCCACTATGCCCTCCCCACTCTGCCCTCCCCACTCTATCCTCCCCCACTCTGCACTCTCCCACTCTGCCATCTCCCAATCTGCCCTCCCCACTCTGCCCTCCCCACTCTGCCCTTCCCTACTCTGCCCTCCCCCACTATGCCCTCCCCCACTCTGCATCCCCCCACTGTGCCCTCTCCCAATCTGCCCTCCCCACTCTGCCCTTCCCCACTCTGCCCTCCCCCACTATGCCCTCCCCCACTCTGCATCCCCCCACTCTGCCCTCCCCACTCTGTCCTCCCCCACTCTGCCCTCCCCCACTATGCCCTCCCCCACTCTGCATCCCCCCACTCTGCCCTCCCCCACTCTGTCCTCCCCCACTCTGCCCTCCCCACTCGGCTCTATCTTCCGCGTCAGCCTTGCGTCGGACGATATCACCTGAACACTAACGGCCGGCTCTATCGGCTGCGGGCCATTCCAATCGTAGAAAGTGTTGAGACTCGAAACTACACCGGCCGCCACACGACTCTGGACCCGGTCTGGTGCCATTTCGGTGACATTTGACCTTACAGATATTGATCTAGGGTCATGGAATTTGCATATAGGGCAGTTCACCACTGCACCATCTTCGCATGTAACTTCAGTTGTTATGGCCATGAGAGGAGCCGAGACTGGAGGCTGAATTGGCTCAGTGAGCGTATCTACTGCTCAGACACCCTCCACCCTCCATTGCCCTCCAGTGCCTTCCAGTGCCCTCCAGTGCCTTCCAGTGCCCTCCAGTGCCCTCCAGTGCCCTCCGCACCCTCCAGTGCCCTCCACACCCTCCAGTGCTCTCCACACCCTCCAGTGCCCTCCACACCCTCCAGTGCCCTCCACACCCTCCAGTGCCCTCCACTGCCCTCCACACCCTCCAGTGCCCTCCACACACTCCAGTGCCCTCCACACCCTCCAGTGCCCTCCACACCCTCCAGTGCCCTCCACACCCTCCAGTGCCCTCCACACCCTCCAGTGCCCTCCACCCTCCAGTGCCATCCACACCCTCCAGTGCCCTCCACCCTCCAGTGCCCTCCAGTGCCCTCCAGTGCCCCCCAGTACCCTCCACACCCTCCAGTGCCCTCCACACCCTTCAGTGCCCTCCACACCCTCCAGTGCCCTCCACACCCTCCAGTGCCCTCCACACCTTCCAGTGCCATCCACACCCTCCAGTGCCCTCCACACCCTCCAGTGCCCTCCACCCTCCATTGCCCTCCACACCCTCCAGTGCCCTACACACCCTCCAGTGCCCTCCAGTGCCCTCCAGTGCCCTCCAGTGCCCTCCAGTGCCCTCCAGTGCCCTCCACACCCTCCAGTGCCCTCCACACTCTCCAGTGCCCTCCACACCCTCCAGTGCCCTCCACACCCTCCAGTGCCCTCCACACCCTCCAGTGCCATCCACACCCTCCAGTGCCCTCCACACCCTCCAGTGCCCTCCACACCCTCCAGTGCCCTCCACACCCTCCAGTGCCATCCACACCCTCCAGTGCCCTCCACACCCTCCAGTGCCCTCCACACCCTCCAGTGCCCTCCACACCCTCCAGTGCCCTCCACACCCTCCAGTGCCCTCCACACCCTCCAGTGCCCTCCACACCCTCCACACCCTCCAGTGCCCTCCACACCCTCCAGTGCCCTCCACACCCTCCAGTGCCCTCCACACCCTCCAGTGCCCTCCACCCTCCAGTGCCCTCCACACCCTCCAGTGCCCTCCACACCCTCCAGTGCCCTCCATTGTGAAGGGATTTTCATCCAAGCTCTATGTTACAGCGGGTCGCTGAAGGCTGAAGTCCCACAAACTTGCATTTTGTAATTACACTCGTTGAAATGAATTTCCAGGAATACTTTGTCTGATTGCATTATGCCAGCTTCGTGTGCACTATGCCGATGTTGCTGTTAATAATGCAACTCCGGACTGACGCTGATTATTTATGCGGACGCACGCAGTCGCCTCCGAGAGTTCATCTGAAAGCTTTGTTGCCCTATAAAGCTCTCACGAAACCGGAACGTGACCTGGGCCGCTGAAACATGGAAGAGGTAGGCAGTGTCCCAGATTCTGTGCCTCACTGAGAAGTGCCCATAACATGACTACGCCGCGGACAGGGTGCACTTTGCATAATTAATGCCTCCGGCACAAGGCGTCGTAAATGTAAACCCTGTTCTACAGTCAAATGGGTTTGTAAGTAGGGAGTTCTGCCACTCGTTTGTCGTGAGCTGCTCCAGCCTTTTCGTGATACATTAGTTTCTCACACCGTGTTGAGTAGTCTCAGATTTCATCACATTCCATTTGAAGCGCTACATATGTATTTGGGAATACTTTCTCCCATGCAAATAAGTTGCATGGAACAACACATACAATTCCGAACTTAACTGGTTAATTTCGGTTGGTGCCTCCCTGCATCCCTCTCCGTTGGGCCGCACGGGGGGGGGGGGGGGGCAGGGAGGGCTCTTCGTCTGCTGTCGCAGAGGTGCGGGTCAGCCGGCGCAGATTTCTAGTCGGCGGACGGCGCGGTGCGCGGTATAAATCAGGATTCACCGTAAAGCGTCGGCCGAGTGCGCCATCACCAGCAGCTGATCTTCGAGTGGCGCCAGTCGTCAATACTGCGGCGGCCGAGACGACGGCCGTTACCGGGCCGATACGACGCACGCTCCAGATGCCACCCCGTCACCTCGTGTCCCTCCAGATGCGACCCCGTCACCTCGTGTCCCTCCAGATGTGACCCCGTCACCTCGTGTCCCTCCAGATGCGACCCCGTCACCTCGTGTCCCTCCAGATGTGACCCCGTCACCTCGTGTCCCTCCAGATGTGACCCCGTCACCTCGTGTGCCTCCAGATGCGACCCCGTCACCTCGTGTCCCTCCAGATGCGACCCCGTCACCTCGTGTGGCTCCAGATGCGCGACCCCGTCACCTCGTGCGGCTCCAGATGCGACCCCGTCACCTCGTGTGGCTCCAGATGCGACCCCGTCACCTCGTGTCCCTCCAGATGCGACCCCGTCACCTCGTGTCCCTCCAGATGCGACCCCGTCACCTCGTGTGGCTCCAGATGCGACCCCGTCACCTCGTGTGGCTCCAGATGCGACCCCGTCACCTCGTGTGGCTCCAGATGCGACCCCGTCACCACGTGTCCCTCCAAATGTGAGCCGTCACCTTGTGTCCCTCCAGATGTGACCCCGTCACCTCGTGTCCCTCCAGATGCGACCCCGTCACCTCGTGTGGCTCCAGATGCGACCCCGTCACCTCGTGTGGCTCCAGATGCGACCCCGTCACCTCGTGTCCTTCCAGATGTGACCCCGTCACCTCGTGTCCCTCCAGATGCGACCCCGTCACCTCGTGTCCTCCAGATGTGACCCCGTCACCTCGTGTCCCTCCAGATGCGACCCCGTCACCTCGTGTGGTTCCAGATGCGACCCCGTCACCTCGTGTGGCTCCAGATGCGACCCCGTCACCTCGTGTCCCTCCAGATGTGACCCCGTCACCCCTGTCACCCGTCCTCACCTCCAGACCCTATGTATCGCCAGACGTGACCTGGTCAGTCAGTGGTCACCCATTTGCTGTTCCGGACCCCGGCCCTCCCGCAGTTCCTCCCCCAAATGAGCGTCCTCACGATTGTTTACGCTCACATCCCTCCCTTCTGTTCTCCATCGAATGGTCCTGACGATAGGAACCTAACGCGCCCACCTTGTCAGGACCATAGAGCTTAAAACCAATTAAAGGGAGTGTGCCTACTGTTTTGGAATGTCAAAAATATTTTGCATACGGTAAGTAGCTGTTGGTTTGATTGTTGTATATGATGAAATTCACATCTGGAGCCCCTTTAGTTGAATTTTCACTTATATTGTTTTTGGTTTATTTTTGTTTCGATATCTATAAAACGATCGCACTATGGTGATGTTATGTAAAACGGCGCACATAAGACAATACAATTACGGTCACATCATGCAAGATAGAGAGACGAGTTTTGCACAGCACGTTCTTGCCACTGTGAATTTCATTATGTGCAAGTTTCGTAGCTTTAAATTGATATCTTCGTCGAAAAATGGCCATCGGCCATCATCGAAATGGCCATCATCGGAAAACATGATGGCCGTCCAGTTTCTGTTCGGCTGCTGCTATCAGCGTGCACGACTGTTTTGTTGAATTGCTATTGGCCGGCGCTAACAATATGCTAGCAGTTTAATCGATAGTTGCAGTGCTTCTAGTAGCGGAAGCCCTCTGGAGTCTACCCGATAACTTTTTGCTCCCAAGCAAATTCCTGGAGTCTTTGAATATCTCAGCAACTAGGGTGAATCTGGAGAAATGAAGTATTGGTTCAATTCAGAAAATTGTGTTCTATAGACCAGTGTCAATAACCCCAACTAAGCGATGTGAGTAGGCACACTCCCTTTAACGCCGAGTGGGTAATCATCCGATTGGCAGCTATGGTTGCCACGACAAACGGGTCATCAGCTTCACATGCGCTCACAATGTGTTGTAGGAGGCAGGTGGCTTCTCGGTTAACATGTAACCTTCACTTCGCCCGATTGCGAACGCGAACACCGCTTCTCGCTACGCACAGCTTTAACACGCACCCTGGAGGGCGTCTGATAATTACACGCCCTGGAAGGGGAGGGGTGGGGGAGGGCGGCGGCGGGCGGATTTCGCCCCCCCCCCCCAACCCCCCAACCCCCTATGATCTCGAAAACCACGCAACGTAGCGACAAGCGGAAAACGGCGTTAGATAGCTCGAGACAAGCTCTATCGAAAGTGTATCGGTCGTGTTTAGGTCAGGTCAATATTGAGGTCACCAGAGGTCATCAGAGGTCAGATTTTCCAGTTTTAGGACTTCGCTTCGAGCACCCCCAAATATCTCGGGAACTATGATAGCTAGGAACAAACTGAGGAAAAAACAATCGAAAGCTCTTGAAAAATGCAATCGCCAACGTGTACTCAGATTTGAGCTCAGGTCAATAGTTTAGGCTCCAGAGGTCATCAAATGTCAAAAAGGTTATTTTTTGGCAAAACTGTTTTTCGCAGATAACTTTTTACCTAATACAGATAGCAATACATTTGACGCCATCGTGTTTGTCTCGTCAAGGCACTTCGAATCATATTCATGTTGACCAGGTTAGGTCAACTGATAAATTTGACCTCAGGTCAAGGTCAGTGGTGACCCAAGTAGGTCATGTTGCATATTGGGAGACGTGTCTCGACAACACAAACACATTGGTACCAAGTTAACTTCTCTATCTTCATTATGTCGATAGTTATTGATAAAACAGTGTTGGCGGTCACGAAATTGACCCGACCTTAGGTTACCGATATCAGAAATCCGAGATAAACAAATTGTAGGTTATGAAACCTTATGCAATCCTGCAAGTTTGAAACTGATCGGCCTAAAACTGTGGCTGCGGTACTACTGCAAACGTTTTGGAGGTGGGGTCATCACGTGACCTGGTCTGGTGACCTGACCTGAGATGACCCGAGAAGAAGAAAAAAAACATAATGTGGGTAGTTAATTTCCGAACAGGTATGCAAAAAACGGTGGCGCTGCGCGCCGCCGTTTTTGCGCCATTCTCGAAAAACCGGAGGGTGGGCGGATTTCGCCCCCCCCCCCCCCCTCCAGGGCGCGTGTTAATGCACACTCGAAGAGCCTCTGCATTTGTGTCTGAATGTGGACATGCATTGCCATGCTGGTCGCTGGGTTCCCATTACCGGTTACCGCAGCGGAACCACTGGTTCCATACGCATGGTGTCGGCGGTGGAGGCTTAGGATATGCTGCTGTCCGAACAGCATTGACCGTCATGTTCAGTCCGCTGGCGTCTGTGGGCCGACGGCCAGCGGTCTGTGTTGGCTTCGTGGGAGTCGGGTGTGGATGCTTCCCCCCCCCCCCCTGTCTTTTGTGGTGTCCCATGCAGTACTGCAGTCTGACAGACGGAATACGCGCTGATGCGGACCCTGAATCTTTACAGTCGCATCTTCGGCAGTCGCCACAAAATAACTGATGAACTTCCTTGCTTTGGTGCCTAAAATGTGAGGAGGTAAAATGTAAAATATTACATTTTAGCTCCCGACATTACAGTAATTGATCACAGTTTTACATGCTATCCACGGGAATCTCCAGCCTGGTTTTAATGTCATCATTGTCCATAAGATGTATGCGTAATCCTTGAGCTCTCCTATCATAGCCGACACCAGAGCTGCTCGTCGCGCTCTCTTCATCTCACGGTCGGCTGTGCGCTGATATGCCGCGGCAGCCGCTGATATGCCGGCCATTAGCGCGTGTCGTGTCGACACCGCTGTGCTGGTCACACCCGACCCGACCCGACCCGCCGCCGCCGCCGCCGCCGCCGCCGCCGCCGCCGCCGCCGCCACCACCGCCGGGCTGCTGAGTGGATTGGGTGGGGCGCGGCTGGCGTCCCGCGGGGCTAGCTGTGTCAGTGCGCCCAGCACGCCATGTGTCAGCCGACCCGGGCGGTGGTGTCGCCTGGTGGTGTCGCCCGCAGCCCCGGAGTGATTCGGCCGTCCGTCACAGGACATGAGATGTGGCCAGGGCGGGGGCGGGGGCGGGGGCGGGGGCGGGGGCGGGGGCGGGGGCGGGGGCGGGGGCGGGTCAGGTCGGGTCGGGTCAGGGTCAGGGTCGGGGTCGGGGTCGAGGTCGAGGTCGAGGTCGAGGTCGAGGTCGAGGTCGAGGTCGAGGTCGGGGTCGGGGTCGGGGTCGGGGTCGGGGTCGGGGTCGGGGTCGGGGTCCGGGTCCGGGTCAGGGTTCGGGTCAGGTCGGGTCAGGTCAGGTCAGGACAGGACAGGACAGGACAGGACAGGACAGGACAGGACGGGCGGGCGGTCGGGTGTACGGTGTCTGCTGCACGTCTGTACGGTGTCTCGGCGTCGCGTCGTCTGTTGGGGTTGCTGCACGTCTGTACGGTGTCTCGGCGTCGCGTCGTCTGTTGGGGTTGCTGCACGTCTGTACGGTGTCTCGGCGTCGCGTCGTCTGTTGGGGTTGCTGCACGTCTGTACGGTGTCTCGGCGTCGCGTCGTCTGTTGGGGTCTGGGCTCACAGTGGGATTGTTACGTGAGAGCAAATGCAAAAGGAGTATAACTTAAGAGTTTGTTCGGTTTGACTGAGTGCAGTTACGACAGGTTGGTGGCGTGGTCGCAGCGGCCGATGGTTCAGCAATGTCGATGAATCCCATATTTGGATCCCTGATCTAATCCGATCTCTTCACAGCGACGGATGTATAATCCCAGCAGATCTCAAGATCAAATGTAACAGTGGATCTCTCGAGGAAATTTTGCAACCGCTTTTGGAAACCACAGGACCCCATGGCACATATTCTCACATTGTCCCGATGATCTCACGGGATACTGGGCCGTACTCGAGATTCCACGCTTCAATTGCACAGCAATTATTATATTTCTTAAATTTAACTTCAGATATATGATCCTACATGTTTCATTAACAATACATAACAAAATATTTACAGTCTGTAAAATTGCTGATAAGAAAATATATATTTATATGATGGATCAGACGGATCTCTCAAAATCAACACAATTCTGGAGGAAAATCCGGGATCCCGCTGAATTCCTTTACAACTTAAAACGCGACGGCCTTTACACAACTTTATTTGCAGGCATATCTCTCGACAAATTTTAAGGCTAATCCACTGATCTAATCCACTGTCCACTGTCCACTAATCCAACAGTCCACTGAATTAGAGATCCTGTGGATCGGATCGCTGGATTGCTGATAGTTGGATTCGCTGTGGCTGTATACAGGAAGTGTAGTTTTCTTTCTCTAGTAACGCCAAATCAAGGTCAATAAGACGAGTGTGATTGGCTACCCGAAGTGTACGGCATTTAATACATTATATCATTGCTCTTCGTTTTAAGGGTTCTGTGTGTAGTCAAGAAACTGAAATATTTGTTACCTAACCGCCCACTGCACGTTTCTTGCCGTCTCCTATGGCATGACTTACTCCTCCGTGAACGGCTTCTGTGATTCAGAAACAATGGGAGGGAGAGCTGGTTTCAAGCCTTCTCTCTTATTCGGTCAGTTCTGAAAGCCAAAAGAGTCGGAAAGCATATCAATAGCGTCAGTCAGATACGATGGCGTGCGCCTTCTTGGCGCTCAGTTTTAGTGAGCCAGAGGCGGATTCAGGGGGGATGGGCAATTGTTCCCCCAAACGAAAAGTCGGGGGGGGGGGGGGGGGGGGGGGAGGTATGTTTTCCCCCCCCCCCCCCAAACGAAAAGTCGGGGGGGGGGGGAGGTATGTTTTTGCCCCCCCCCCCCCCAAAGTTGGAGTAAAAGTTGCCATTTTTATCTTTCCAAAATGTATTTTAGCTGTTTTTAGCAACTACAATTTGCTATAAAAAAAAACAGGAAAAAATTGCACATACAATTGTTTTGATAATTAATAGCGAAGTAAAGCCGAACGACTGTAATAGGTCTGTTTCGTTATGCTTCGGAAAGATGTTAATATTTGCGTTGCCTTGTAACAATCCCTGACTGATGTAGCCGTCCAACTGTTGTCGGTGCATGGTCAGTAGAGATCCAGAAAATCTGGAAAAATATGGTCCAGACTACGTGCAGCACCATTCAAGAGATGTAGTGTACCGAGTTGCAATTGGTAACGTTTCGCTGTTATCAACGCTGACATTTACTCTACTCGCTGCAGGCTGAAATATCCCGATACTGGCAATGTATTCGGATTGCGAGCCTACGCACCATTGCTACACCTCTGTTGTCACTGTCGTTATATTTTTCATCAAATGCCAGTACGCAGGTATGGATTTACTGCATCTCTTATGGCGTTTATTGCTATCTGACATTGTCTTGTCCTCCCATCCTTTCCATATATATAGAGAGAGATTTCCTTTCAGTAACAGCACGTTGTGGCGTACACAATCTTAACGACCTATACAACTCCGCAAGAATGTTTTGTCTTTCCATTGTCAGTAGGATAATCAAACGGCCGCTGACGAGCCGTCTCCAAAGCTGAATTTGTAATACTCTCATTCGTAACGCTTTGGTTCTCCACAGCATGCGGACACGTGCATGACCGCCGGCCGTGGCACAGCGCAGCTGCAGCCTGCTCTGGTATTTTGTGACCCGCGCCCTTCAACCTATTCCGTCCTCTCATCCCAAGTCGCCCTGGGTATGTACCCTACCAGCATACACGGATGTTATAAATTGATGTTATTAAAGGGACTATCCCACCTTAACATTATATTTGAGTTGAGATAGCCATTTTGGTGGCTTGGCATTGCAATTAAGTATGGTAGCAGTTAAAACAACCACAATGATCTAATCAAAAAGATATTCGAGTTTGATTTTGATGTCTGTAAAAAATAAGGACCATGTGTATTTGAATAGGGACTCTAAACCGACAGCGTCGTCTCATTAGCCAACTGGTAATGATAGTCGACTTGTTTTAAGGTCAGCCTTGGAATATTTTCGTATTCATTTCTCGATCCCCGGGTGGCTCGCAATCTAAGCCAATCCAGACACCGGATGATTCGCCTTTTCTGCGCAATAGATGTCGACAAAAAATTGTGCCATACATTTGGCAGCACAAAGGATTTCCCTGTGATTAAAACAAAATCATATGACGTCACCATCCCAACTTTCCGCTTAAAACTAAAAGTTGAATATCTTCCAAGATAAGCAATTTTGTTCGGGAAAAGAGTTCACGAACATGTTCAGCTGACCTCGCCTGACATGTAGACATACAATTAAGTATGATTCGACGACTTTCGCAAAGGTAAGACAGTCCCTTTAACCCGGCAGTTACTGGGGTATATTCTGTAACACGGGGGGGGGGGGGGATTAGCCCCCCTGGTATCTTCCGAACCAATGATCGCAGCGGGACGCACAAGGCGGCATTCGAAAGCCCTCAATGAGATGAAACTAACGCACACTTAATAAATTCAAATTAAGGTCACGTGTCAGGTCACGGTCAAGTCAAACGTCAAAATCGAGGTAAAAATCGAGCTAAAGTGAGATTGTTGGAAAAGATCAAGGTCAAGGTCAGGTTACAAAAGGCACTACACGCAAAATATCTACGAAAGTCATGCAGCACATGTTTTATGGATGCTTTTACGCGTAGAATTCGATAGTGATAGTTTCTATATCAGTTTTATCTAAAAAATACAGTGCTGGCATTGATTTGTCTGTATCTGGTCAATAAAGGCCAAAAAACGCAATTTCAAAATATGACGTCATAATTTACCCATACTTTACATGCCATGTCAGTCAAAAAAGATAATATCATTTTGAAATTTGGTATGCTACTTGCTCGTATGTAGTTATCTGACATATGTTCTGGTTTTTTAATATCTTTGAAAAATTTGATTTTGTGGGCATTTTTCCAATTTTTTGTTGTTGAAATTTTTGGGGTCAAAAACCAAAATGTTCGAAATTTCGAGATAGCTGGTTTGTAGCCCTTGCAATTTTGTACCTTTTAGCGTTTTTCGAGTGCATTTTGCTTCAAATGCGGCATTTGTACGGCCTGGCAAAGTTTAGCTGATTTTGGTGTCAAAATCATGTTTAGTGACGTCACTAAATTCACTACTAAATTCACTATATCTCGAGAGAAAAAATCTACGAAATTGCTTTATTTTTGCTCAAAATGTGTAAAAATTATGCCCGGAAAGGTACTTAAAGTTTGGCGTCGATATCTGCATTAGTTGTTGAGATATTCCTAATATTCCTAAGGGGGGCTAAAAAAGCCCCCCCCCCCCCCAGTGACTCGCGGGCTAAAGCTGGAAATGTGCACTTTCTCGTTTTCCCACATTTTTGTTGAGACGATCCTATCACATCCTTGCCAGCTGCCACTGGATCAGCATGCATCTTGTTTGCGCGCGGGATTAACGCCCACCGTCACCAAACATATGGAAATAGTGAAATTGGAACCTCAGACGCATTCACATTCATCCATTTTTAGCACATCCAGGCGGGACAGTGATACCAGTTGTGGTACGAAGAGTTTCATGTCAAATGCTTCGTTGAATATTTTACACAAATACATTCATATATACTTTCGCTGAAGATGACGTTTTAGCTCTGGTTGTATTTCGTATTTTCATAAAGATATTTATAGCTTATATGTCCAGTGAGATATTCAGTTTTGTTAACCCGCGAGTTACTGGGGTATATTCATAACGCGACTTACTGGTGGGGGGGGGGGCTATTTTTTGCCCCCTCGGATCTCTGGGACTACTAGACCGAATGTAAAAATTCAAACGGCATTCGATAGCCCTGATAAATTTTTCGAGGGAAACATAATATTGTTGACTTCGGGGTCACCGATGACGTCACAGGTCAGGTCAAGTACAAAATGTTTGAACGTGTCGAAAGGTCTCGATGGATGGAATTTTCGCGCAAAATTGCGATATTAAACGCATAAGCTGTCGATAAATCGGTATGATTCGTGGGTCTGACACTTCTAAGTACCTTTCTAAGCTGTTTATGACCTTGGGTCAGGTCAAGTTCATCCGGGGTCACGAGGTCAAACTGCAGATTACGGTCATTAGGCGTTGTAACACATCTTTATGGGTTTGTTTTTCGTCTAGAACGCGAAAAATGACCTTGGAACATTGTTTGTCCGATATAAATAGAAGTAAAAAGCAAAAACGGAAATGCGTTTTTTTATGCATAGTAACGTTGTCAGAGGTGGTCGGTTTTTGTCATTTAAAGGTCATAAGTCAGTCATTTTTGAAGATATCGACTTCAAATTTAGTACACATATTCACCGCACGTCTCGATCACATATATTCCGTTTTTTATAATTATAATTTTTTCTTGGAAGTTTTGTAAAAAAAAATGTATTTGGATTTCTCAAAATTTTGAATTAAAAAAAAATCTAAAAAATCAGAGATAGCAGTTGGATAGCCCGGTCTATTGTCAGTAATTTGATTTGAAACAATTGAGTTTATATCAAACATCGTACATTTGACAGCGTTTTCCGCAAACCATTATTTTGCAACAAAAACCGAAGAACATGACGTCACTCAGACATCATTCCCGGTTGACCTATCATAACCTCATATTTTTACTTTTGCCAACATGTGTAGAATTGATGTGAGCGAAGGTACTGCAAGTTTGGTGACGATACCGGTGTTCGTTTAGGAGTTATTGCAAAATAACGGGAGGGGGGGAAATACCCACCGTAACTCGCGGGTTAAAGGGCTAACGTTCTAATGATCATCGTTTTCACTTTCGAGCATCTGAATCACTTACGACTCTTGGTGACGACGTGGCAGTAAGTGACATCCAGATCGCGGAGAGGCTCATATTCGTGATGGTAGCGTAGCTCCGTGTATGTGTTACAAGTCCGTCGTATTTTGATAATTTAGTAACTAAGCACTTTAAATTATCGTACGAACGCTAGGGGGGCGTAATAGCCGAGTGGTTAAGACGTCTGGCTCTCACGTGGGGAGCCCGTGTTTCGAACCCCGGTAGAGCTATGGCCCCTGGGCGCTAATATGACCAATGTGTTCGTTGGCGAGTCCATAAGAGTTGGCGACCAAGTGGGTCGTCTATTCTTTTATTTAAAAAAAGGAAAAGGATCGAAGAACGCTAAATGTATAACCGTATTTTCTGGAGGTGTTATGTTATACCACGTTATGGTTATCCAGATTTGTTCACACGGTTCATTTGGTCGTCTTATGATCTTATTCCTATGTAACAAAAGTGAAATTAGGTTACAAACCTGACCCGGTAAACAACAGGCTAGCGTTCCGCGCATTTGCCGCTCGTCGGTGCAAGGAGAGCTATGACAAAACGATAACGGAGACGCCACTTCCTCGTTTGAAGCAGGCTCATTCCTACCTTTGGGTAAAGAAATAACACTTTAATTTCGATGTCCGTTTAATATCATCTTTAGCACTTCCGTCAGCATATTGATAAAGTATTTTATATATGCTTAGGTGTTACTTTTTACATCCTACCGTTTGTGTGGTACCTTTATGACACGGCCGTCTCCAAAACAGGTGTTTGTCAGTTATCGTCTCTCGACGTCATGCTGTCATACCTGTTCAAACTATGTTTGTTTTAAGTTATGAGTCTGCAACGAAATTTGGGTGTCTGAAGGCCAGGCACGTAGCCAAAGGGGGGGGGGGGGGGGCACGGGGGTCATGCCCGCCCCCGCCCCCAGAGCAAAACAAATTTACCCTAGATAAAATGAGATTCTCTGACGACCCGACCCTCTCCCCGGTCAATAACATTGATAAAAATAAATCCTGGCTACGTGCCTGCTGAAGGCCAAAAAGTCCCCCCCCCCCTCCAAACTGAGCGGCTGGAGATCCGCCCCTGAGTGAGGCACGGTACCAACAACCAATCAGCGCCCGCTACTCTGCCACTGGACCTCTGATTGGCTACTCTTTTTACGATGGCTAGTGGGTTGAAGTTTTAGTGTTTTTTAGTAGTCATTTGAACTATATGTTGCGACGTCGATTACAAACAAAACCCTGTATGTACAATTTTCGATCTTGAAAGGCATAACTGTTTGTTTTATTACCACACTACCACAGAGTACCAGTTACCCGACTTGAAGAGCACCTTCGTAATAAGCATAAGGGCAAGCAAGGGCTATGCACGATATTTTTCATTCTGTGTAGTAGTTACGTCAACATATTGACATATATGCCAAATATTTTGTAACTGGTTTTTAGAATTAATCTCAATTCGGAGAAATAATGTATCGCTGTCATGCAGGAACTGCATACGAATTTAGACCAGAACAAAATTGCTGTTCCAGAACATTTCCCTTGCTAATACAATTACATTCGTTTGAGCGGCCTTTGTGCCTGGCCCAACACACCGGCGTACGCTGGAGCGGCCTTTTTCGCTGGCGGATTTGCCGTAACGACTGCCGCCTTCCAAATTGTCTCCCAGCGGGCGGCCGAACGTGGCATTGCCCGGGGAATCGACCATTCTCCCCTGCATCCAACTCCAATTACCGTGCGAAATGGAACGGCTGATTCCATCCGGCCACCGCTGCCGCTGCCGCTGCCGCTGCCGCTGCCGCTGCCGCCTCCGCCTCCGCCTCCGCCTCCGCCTCCGCCTCCGCCTCCGCCGCCGCCGCCGCCACCGCCACCGCCACCGCCACCGCCACCGCCACCGCCACCGCGCCTCTGACCACAGTATCCAGCGCCGCCGGGAGATACACGACCTGGGGTCGCGAGGTCACGACCTGAGGTCGCGAGGTCACGACCTGGGGTCGCGAGGTCACGACCTGAGGTCGCGAGGTCACGACCTGAGGTCGCGAGGTCACGACCTGAGGTCGCGAGGTCACGACCTGGGGTCGCGAGGTCACGACCTGAGGTCGCGAGGTCACGCCCTGGGGTCGCGAGGTCACGACCTGAGGTCGCGAGGTCACGACCTGGGGTCGCGAGGTCACGACCTGGGGTCGCGAGGTCACGACCTGGGGTCGCGAGGTCACGACCTGGGGTTGCGAGGTCACGACCGTCGTCACGACCAGGGGTCACGTGGTCACGACCCTGAATTACGACCGGAGTCACGAGGTGACGACCCTGGGTCACGAGGTCACGACCCTGGGTCACGAGGTCACGACCCTGGGTCACGAGGTTACGACCGGAGTCACGAGGTGACGACCCTGGGTCACGAGGTCACGACCCTGGGTCACGAGGTCACGACCGGGGTCACGAGGTCACGACACTGGGTTACGAATGGGGTCACGAGGTCACGACACTGGGTTACGACCGGGGTCACGAGGTTACGACCGGGGTCACGAGACGTTCTGAGCGGCCCGGGCGGAACGTAGCCGCCGCCACTCGTCCGTGACAAACCGGGAACTTTGTTGTGGCGACCGGGTGGCGGCTGCGGCTTAACCGGACTTATCGGCACCGGCCAATAAA
Organism: Chirona hameri; assembly: GCA_036785665.1. NCBI lineage: Eukaryota > Metazoa > Arthropoda > Thecostraca > Balanomorpha > Balanidae > Chirona > Chirona hameri. The sequence goes on along the minus strand of JAXIVJ010003914.1, from coordinate 26,847 downwards.
GTGTGCGGCAGGTGGGAGGGGCCCGGGGAGGGGGGGGGGGGCACGGCGGGCCGGGGAGGCCGGCAATATGAGGTGACGGAGCGGGCCGACACCCGCTCGCCGGTCCTTTATGAACCGGCCGGTCAACAGAGCGTGCGCAGTGATTATGTTTGGTTTGTCTCGCTGTACAGGTGAGTGTCAACTGACCGATAGTGACCCCCCCCCCCCCACCGGTCGCTCGGTCCCGGAGGGGGGGGGGGGTGACGACACACACGGCTGTGATTGTGTCGGGGAGGGGGGGGGGGGTCGCTTGCCGGCTAGTGCCGCTTCAACTGTTGAAGTTGAGCCAATCTGCGGAAATGAAAACAGCACTGCGTCATATTGTCATTGGAAACTCGGCTGGAAACCATGGAATGTTATGTGTGACATTTCACAATTTCATTTAATTGTGACTGTGTGTGTAATTTTCGATTTATGTGTTCGGTATACACCTGAGTGAATCGCTAGCTTTTATCGATGTTTGTGTCTCCATCTAACAATTTGCTTTCGCCCGTTCACGATAAAGTTTTCCATTTATCACTATTATATCCTCTACATATTGCACCAGTTGTGACGCTCTCAGGCAACATAGTGTAGCTTTTGGGCTCACTTTGTCCCGCCGGGCTGTAAAGGCTGAAATGAGAATAACAGCCAGGTCTACTGTCAAAAACACTGAACTCGAGCGGCAATCTTGATGCATATTCACATTCCCGACAACAGCCGCCCCCTCCCCTCCCCCTCCCCCTCCCCCTCCCCCTCCCCCTCCCCCTCCCCCTCCCCCTCCCCCTCCCCTCCCCTCCCCCCTCCCCCTCCCCCCTCCCCCCTCCCCCTCTCCTCCCCCTCTCCTCCCCCTCCCCCTCCCCCTCCCCCTCCCCTCCCCCTCCCCCCTCCTCCTCCCCCTCCCCCTCCCCCTCCCACTCAGGGCTGTGACGACTTTGACAGCAGCTGCATCCAGCCAATCCACCTAATTGGGTTAGCGGCCCGGCGGCCCGGCGGCCCGGTGGCCCGGCGGCCCGGTGGCCCGGCGGCCCGGCTTCATTTTACTTTGATTTATGTCACATGGCGCAACTCCCACGGCGAGATGGTTGTCATATTAACGAATATGTTAAGGGAACACACATTAAAGGGACACTCCCACCTTCCCAAAAGTTGTCGAATGTACGCCGCTTGTGGTGCAAAATATGAAGTAATTGCTGCCGAACACGATTATGACATTTGTTTCTCGCAAACAGTGCTCAATTTTATTTAAAAAAGTTAAGTTTTAATATTTGGGTTGATGACGTCATATTGAGCTCTAGAGCTATACAGAAATCCTTTACGCTGCCAATGTATGGCACAATTATTTCGAGACAATTCTGGCGCTTTGAATACAAAACAAACCAATTACCAAACCATTTGAAACACGCAAATATCTCCAAGTCTAACCTTAAAACAAGTCGACTATCATCACCATTTGGTAAAGAGAGGTGACGTCATCGGCTTTAGACCCCTATTCAAATACACATGGGGTTTATTCGTTACAATTGTCAAGATCAAGCTCGAATGCCTTTTTGATTAGACCTATGTGGTTCTTTTAACTGATACCCTACTTAATTTAAATGCAAATCCAACAACATGGCTATCTCAACTCAAAACTAATGTTAAGGTGGGAGTGTCCCTTTAATGCAGGGACCAACAATATTGCACGGAAATGCTGCGCGATTTTGCTAGTGTTTTTTAATCGTTTTGATGTTCAGACATCGTCATCGGTACGAAGCACACACCTATAGACGTGCAATATTGACCCCCTCGACTAGTGCCAGTCCCTGCTGAACGACCAGACCGGCATTTGACCGGTTGCACGACCAAACCGGCACGCGGTCCCACGTCACCGTCATTGTACCATAGACCCTCGCCAATATGTCCCTGTTTACTGAGTTTATTGAGCTTTGACTCGCAGCTTAACAGCCACTCCTGCAGTGGACCGCTCTTCAATCGCAATACAATGCAAAACAATACCATGTCATTAGTTACCAGACGAAAACTGGCCTTTTGAAAGCACGTCTGAGCGTTGAGGTTTTGACGTTTGAAACTCTGCGACACAAAGCCTGCCAAAGTTTCATAGGCCATAAGCCATTTGATAAGTATTCTGAAAATTGGCTTCCAATAAATTCATTGTTGTTGACTTGGTGCGGAAAGTTTTCTCGAAGGAACGTCGCCTGTCCGAGCGTGTTTTGTCGGTCCGCCCGCCGCCAGGCTCCCGGGGCCGTGTTGATTGCCCTCGATGGGGACGTCGTGTCACCGCTAGCGGCGCGGTGCCTTTGTGTATCGCTCAGTGGGGCTTACGACGAATGAAAGGAGCGCGGTCGGCGCAGTCGAGTCGAGCCTACTTATACTGCCGGGCCTGACGGGGTCGGGACACTGCCACCGGGCCTGACGGGGTCGGGACACTGCCACCGGGCCTGACGGGGTCGGGAGTCGGGACACTGCCACCGGGCCTGACGGGGTCGGGACACTGCCACCGGGCCTGACGGGGTCGGGAGTCGGGACACTGCCACCGGGCCTGACGGGGTCGGGACACTGCCACCGGGCCTGACGGGGTCGGGAGTCGGGACACTGCCACCGGGCCTGACGGGGTCGGGACACTGCCACCGGGCCTGACGGGGTCGGGACACTGCCACCGGGCCTGACGGGGTCGGGACACTGCCACCGGGCCTGACGGGGTCGGGACACTGCCACCGGGCCTGACGGGGTCGGGACACTGCCACCGGGCCTGACGGGGTCGGGAGTCGGGACACTGTCACCGGGCCTGACGGGGTCGGGACACTGCCACCGGGCCTGACGGGGTCGGGACACTGCCACCGGGCCTGACGGGGTCGGGACACTGCCACCGGGCCTGACGGGGTCGGGACACTGCCACCGGGCCTGACGGGGTCGGGACACTGCCACCGGGCCTGACGGGGTCGGGACACTGCCACCGGGCCTGACGGGGTCGGGACACTGCCACCGGGCCTGACGGGGTCGGGACACTGCCACCGGGCCTGACGGGGTCGGGACACTGCCACCGGGCCTGACGGGGTCGGGACACTGCCACCGGGCCTGACGGGGTCGGGACACTGCCACCGGGCCTGACGGGGTCGGGACACTGCCACCGGGCCTGACGGGGTCGGGACACTGCCACCGGGCCTCACGGGGTCGGGACTCTGGCGTCGACCGAGCCATCTCTGCCAGAGGGGCAGTGACGACTGACGACCACGCCGTAATCTGTTTGATGGCCAGACTGATATGCGTTTTATCGGGACCCATGACACGGACATTACTGAGGTGCATATTTACTTTGTATTGATTAAAAACTAGAATTGTATGTGTAACTTCAGGGGCGAAGTTTCTCGTTTTTGCAACTTGCATCTTGGTGACGATACAAGGAGGTTGAACCGCTCACGACATCTGGACCTGAATTGAACTCTGATCATAAAACTAAGCTATTCTTGAAGCCACCTGGCGACAACCAGTTTTGGGCAGCAGTAATGTCGGTGAGGTCACACGGCTTCTGTCCAGTATGGTATTGTTTCCTCCCTGGTGCCTCCGTAGTACGAGGTCGCGGTCCTCCGTAGTACGAGGATGCGTTGGTGGACGGGGATAGATGCTTCTCGCTGGCAACACCTCTGGCCGGTCGGCGCTCAGCGGCCGGAGATGCCGCCCGGGAGTTATACTGTGCCGCAGTGCAGACTGCCGGCTCAGCAGCCGCCCGGGAGTTATACTGTGCCGCAGTGCAGACTGCCGGCTCAGCAGCCGCCCGGGAGTTATACTGTGCCGCAGTGCAGACTGCCGGCTCAGCAGCCACCGGGAGTTATACTGTGCCGCAGTGCAGACTGCCGGCTCAGCAGCCGCCCGGGAGTTATACTGTGCCGCAGTGCAGACTGCCGGCGCAGCAGCCGCCCGGGAGTTATACTGTGCCGCAGTGCAGACTGCCGGCTCAGCAGCCACCCGGGAGTTATACTGTGCCGCAGTGCAGACTGCCGGCTCAGCAGCCACCCGGGAGTTATACTGTGCCGCAGTGCCGACTGCCGGCTCAGCAGCCGCCCGGGAGTTATACTGTGCCGCAGTGCAGACTGCCGGCTCAGCAGCCACCCGGGAGTTATACTGTGCCGCAGTGCCGACTGCCGGCTCAGCAGCCGCCCGGGAGTTATACTGTGCCGCAGTGCAGACTGCCGGTTCAGCAGCCGCCCGGGAGTTATACTGTGCTGCAGTGCAGACTGCCGGCTCAGCAGCCGCCCGGGAGTTATACTGTGCCGCAGTGCCGACTGCCGGCGCAGCAATTGTACTCATTGGATGTGGATTTATATGCCTTAATTAATTCTTGTTTGTTTGTATTGTGTGCACTGTTTAAAAGCAATCCACAATACTAGTGGCATCTCGTCGAAAACAACGGCCATCATCGGCACTGCGAAGGATAAAAGGAAGCAGATGCACACACGCATGCACGCTCTGTGGCGGATCTACGGTTGGGCAAAATGGGCAATTGCCCCCCCCCCCCCCCAATCACTTGAAATCAGCGAAAAATTGACACATTTCCTTATATAGAAGACAATCTAAGCAACTTTTACTAAGGCAAGTTAGCTTTAAATCAGCTATCACTGCATAAGCAAGCGAAATCCGATGAGTTTTCAGAAATGTGTGAGACTTTTGGGAATTTTGCCCCACCCCCAAACCACCCGTTCTGGATCCGCCAATGTGCACGCTCATGCATGTGTTCATTCATACCATGTTTCTTCACTGCGCAAACGATAACACGGATGAAGAAGAGCATCGCTTCATACATAGATAGCTATCCAGTAGCTATCCAGTAGCTATCCAGTAGCTATCCAGTGTTTGTCAGTTTTTGTCGGACCGCTCTACCTTACACACCATGACGCGCACGGAGATTAATTGGTGCGAAGCTCTACATAACAATAACGTTATTTCGTTGGTTGTATACCAGACACACACCTGGATAGTCCCGCCTTTGGTTTCTTCTGCCCATGTAACTCCGTTGACTTCTGCCAGCGTCGGCGGAGTCGCTGTTACTGACATGTGCGGGTGCATTTGCTGGTCAAACTGCACGTGGGTACCGTCACGTATACTATAGTATTTCAAGAAATATATTGTAGTTTTGTCGGTAAAATTTTGTTTTGGCGACTGTGTATACAGTGCTGTTAGGTGTTTGATGTCCTTGTCATTGTTCACATTCTTGCCATCCATGATTTTCATAGCTAGTTAACCGGCGCACGGCAGGGACTTTGCGCCGAACACGAACTGCAGGGGGGGATTGATTTCTGCCGCCCCCCCCCCCCTATGATCTCGAAAACTACGCTACGTAGCGAGAAGCGGAAAACGGCATTTGATAGCTTGATACATGTTCTATCGAAAGTATTTCAGTATTGTTTTAGGTCAGGTCAAAATTGAGGTCACCAGAGGTCATCAAAGGTCAAATTTTCCAGTTGTTTTCTTCCTGTTTTAGGACATCGCTCCAGAAATTCCCATATATCTCAGAAACTATGCTAGTTAGAAACAAACCGAAAAAAGCAAACGCCAGCCAGTGCAATTTGCAATCGCTAAGGTGTCCTCAAATTTGATCTCAGGTCAATATTTGAGGCTCCAGAGGTCAAAAAAGGAAAAAATAACGTTTTTTTGCTAAATCGTTTTTCGCTATTAACTTTTTATGTAATAAAGATAACGGAAAACTGTTTACGCCATTGTGTTTATCTTGTCAAGGCGCTTCGAGTCATGTACATCGTAACCTTGTTAAGTCAATTAACAAATTTGACCTCAGGTCAAGGTCAAGTGGTGACCCAAGTATGACATGTTGCATATGGGAAGACGTGTCTCGACGAGACAAACACATTGATGTCTGTTTCACTCATCTATCTTCATTATGTCGGGAGTTATTGACAAAAAAGAAATGGTGACCTCGCATGACCTCAAATGACCCAATAGGGGTCACTGAACAAAACTTAAACTTGGAGCATCAATAATATCCTATAATAACATGATCCAGATGTAATTGGACTAATATCATGTATATCCTTAGCATTTGTATATTTCCCCATTGACTTATTATGGGGAGGCTACGAATTTGACCTGACCTTAGGTCACCGATATCAAAATTCCGAGATCTACGAATTGTAAGTACTTATGGCCTCATGACATCCTGTAAGTTTCAAACTGATCGGTGAAAAACTCTGGCTTTGGCACAACTTCAAACATTTTTGGAGGTGGGGTCACTTGACCTGGTCTGGTGACCTGACCTGAGATGACCCGATGATTTTTTTCTTCAAAGTGTGCGCAATTGATGTCCTGACAGGTGTGCGAAAACCCGGCGGCGCTGCGCGCCGCCGTTTTTTCGCTATCTTGGAAAAACCTGAGGGGAGGGGGGGGGGGGGGCGGAAATCAACCCCCCCTGCAGTGCGCGGGTTAATATAGCTAGTTAATTAAAATTAAGTTAATAAATAGTTAACCTAGTTAGTAATTATAGTGGCAGTTTTTAGTTCTCCTTCCTGTAATGTAATATGATGTATTTCTATGTCTGTCAATCGTGCTGTGATAAGTCCTCCTGAAGGAGCTGGGACTATTTCCAACGTTATCTTTTCTTTACACGACACACTTTTTCACATTCACAAGGCAGAACTTGTATATGCTACATTGTTGAAGGTGCACTTTGAATATTCCAGCAGTTTGCAGTTGAAAGTGGTTGGAAGCAGTCTTAAATCACAGATGGCTGCTTTCATTATAACGACGAAAACAACTCCAGAAATGTCGTTTTCGTCTAGCTCCACTGCTGGATATTGTAAGAAAATGAACGTTTCTCTGGTCTCCTCGGGGCTTAAATTAAGTCCATCAATATAAGCCCAACAATAGTTCCCTGTGCCACCGGCGATATAGGTTTCTTTGAGAGTAGATTGCTCCGGGCCTGGTGCTTAAAGCGCCAATCATTATCCATTGGAGATTGCAGTCCCACGGGAAACCTGCATTTGCCGATTTAATTACTTTCAAGGTGGGAACGGTGATTGAGACCCGTTTCGGAGAAACCTGCCATTGGACTTAAACCATCGATAACAGCGCGAAGAGAACTCGCGCTGAAATCGAAGGACACTTAAAATAACGATGGAAGGGGAAAGCAAACTAATGGTCGGAATAAGGGAAGGGAATGCCGAAGACACTCGGTGGATTAGATAGTTTGAGGTTGTCTTTTACATCAACTAGCATTTTTCAGCCTTGTAGTTGTTGTTTAGCGAAAGGGATTGATGAAAGGATACTATTTTCCTCGTCACTCAACTATTACCTGAATGTGATGTGGCGGCTGAAAAGAGTGCGGACCGCGGTGTCGCAGCCGAGTCGAGTCTGCTAATACTGCCGGGCCTGACGGGGTCGGGACTCGGGACACTTCCACCGGGCCTGACGGGGTCGGGAGTCGGGACACTGCCACCGGGCCTGACGGGGTCGGGACACTACCACCGGGCCTGACGGGGTCGGGAGTCGGGACACTGCCACCGGGCCTGACGGGGTCGGGACACTGCCACCGGGCCTGACGGGGTCGAGACACTGCCACCGGGCCTGACGGGGTCGGGACACTGCCACCGGGCCTGACGGGGTCGGGACACTGCCACCGGGCCTGACGGGGTCGGGACACTGCCACCGGGCCTGACGGGGTCGAGACACTGCCACCGGGCCTGACGGGGTCGAGACACTGCCACCGGGCCTGACGGGGTCGGGACACTGCCACCGGGCCTGACGGGGTCGGGAGTCGGGACACTTCCACCGGGCCTGACGGAGTCGGGACACTGCCACCGGGCCTGACGGGGTCGGGACACTTCCACCGGGCCTGACGGGGTCGGGACACTGCCACCGGGCCTGACGGGGTCGGGACTCGGGACACTGCCACCGGGCCTGACGGGGTCGGGACTCGGTCGCCGACCGGGACGGTCCGGGTCGCGGTGTTACCGTATTATATACGTACACGGCCGCCATGCAGGATCGAATGCTCGCATGCATGAAAAACAACGAAAACAACAATGCTGTTGTTTCCCCTGCTTATCTACAATTGTCTATCGCTTACGCTTTTCTCGAGTCACTTACACAATATTAACATTGGCCTGGGGAAATATTTCAATATTTGCCGTCCCATACTCCTGTTACATAGTGACCTCTCGGTGAATGACCTCCACCACCGGTGCACAGTGGGCGAGAACGGCCTTTTAGCGCGACACGGTGTTTCTGCTTTAATTTACGGCATCGGTTTGAACATGTAGCATATCACTCGATAGCTGAGAATCAGGGAGCTCAAAATATGCACTTTCTTTTATCTGAGTTTAACCCTGCATTGACCGGGGAGGCAAATATTGCCCTCCCCCCTCGTTATCTCCAGAACCAATGATCGCAGCGAGACGCGCAAGGCGGCATTCGATACTCTCAGTAATTCGCATCTAAAGCCTACTCGAAATTGTGGAGTTGAGGTCACATATTAGGTCAGAGTCGGGTCAAAGGTCAAAATCGAGGCATTTCAGTTTATGGGCCATACTTTCCATCCAAAGCCTTTGATTGCAACCATAATCACCCACAATGCTCCCAAAGGTATAATACACATCCCGCATGAGCTAAAGTGAGATTCTTGGTAAAGGTCAAGGTCAGGTCACAAAAGGTCACTGCGCAGAAAATCTACGAAAGTCATGCGACACATATTGTATGGACTATTGTACACGTATAATTCGATAGTGATAGTCATTTTACCATCTGACCTCATTTAAGTGAAGTTAGTGTCAAGCTCAGCTCAGATCAAGATCAGGTGACATAAGGTCAAAATTTGAAATTGATAAATATAAATACAAAAGGCATGTTTCTAGACCGGTTTTGTCTCGGAAATACAGTGCTGGCATTTATTTGTCTGTTTCAGGTCAATAAAAGCCAACACCGCAGTAACAAATATAACGTCATGAGTTACTCTTACTTAGGGAGCCATAAGTTAGTCAAAAACAAAGATATTGCTTTGAAATTTGGTTTGGGTATTCGCCATATGTGGTTCTCCAACATATATTCCGGTTTTTGGAAAATGTTTGAAAAGTTTGATTTTGAGGGCATCTTTTTAAACAAAATATTTGTTTGCATTTTGGGAATCAAAAACAAAATGTCGAAAATCCGAGATAGCCATTTTGTAGCCCTTGTCATTTACTATCTTTAGACTTTTATCTTTAGAAAATGGCCTTTGTACGGCCAGTTAACTAGGCACAGCAGAGATCCGGGCAGTGTAATGGCGCAGATTTAATAGTGATCATAGTTAATAGAGAATCGTGGAATGAAAATTGTAGGATTAACTCAAGTTTTGATTCTGTTGGTCAGACACTTCAAATAACATACCTCACTTAATGTTAGAATATAAAATTCCTAATTCATATGAAAAGGTCATGTATAGGTATTTCGGGCTGCTGATGATTTGTACTTTCAAGAAAAAATACCACAAAGCCTCTACGAAACGTTCTTCGTCTCTCACATTAGCATATATCCATGCAATGAGAATGAGGCGCGCCATAGCAATATCGGCGGCTGAACAATGGTGTGTGTTTGAAGACATGGTGCATACAAATAAACAAATGTATTGGCGAATCGGTGTTATACTTTCATGCTACTTTCACATTTTTCTTGAAAATGAGCCGTATAAAATAGTCGTTTTTGAAATTGTATTTTGCACTCCATGTCGCGCTAGCAGGCCGTTATCGCCCACTGTGCGGTGTCCATCTGCCCCCCCCCCCCCCCCCACACACACACACACCGTCCACTGTTTCTGCACTGCTGCCGGCTGTTGCCAGCCTGTGGCGACTTTACGACAGTACCCGGTAACCGAGCGCGCGACACGAGCGCGCGACACCGGTACCCGAGCCGGCGACACGAGCGCGCGACACCGGTACCCGAGCCGGCGACACGAGCGCGCGACACCGGTACCCGAGCCGGCGACACGAGCGCGCGACACCGGTAACCGAGCGGGTTGCGTTGCAGGAGCGATGCATCCGAGCCGGTACGCTGACGGTGAACTATCAGAAGGTGGACGTGGACCACCGCCTGCGACATAACGACCTGCTGGCCAACGTGGTGCACCGGTGAGTGGCGCCCGCCGTCCGTCCGCCCCCCCCCCCCCCCCGACCCCGCCCGCCCCGGCCCCAGGTCACCCGGCATACCGGCTGGTAGCTGTCATCACCGGAGACTAGAGTGAGATGTCGCTGCCTGTGTGCCGCCCCCGTCTCAGTTTGGTTCCCTGATATCTGTCCAAACCAGTGCTGCTGCTGCTGCTGCTGCTGCTGCTGCTGCTGCTTGCTGCTGCTGCTGCTGCTGCTGCTGCTGCTGCTGCTGCTGCTGCTCTGTGCGTGCTGCTGCTGCTGCTGCTGCTGTGCTAGCTGCTCTGCCTGCTAGCTGCTGCTGCTCTGCTGCTGCTGCTGCTGCTGCTGCTGCTGCTGCTGCTGCTGCGTGCTGCTGCTGCTGCTGCTGCTGCTGCTGCTGCTGCTGCTGCTGCTTGCTGCTGCTGCTGCTGCTGCTGCTGCTGCTGCTGCTGCTGCTGCTAGCTGCTGCTGCTTGCTGCTGCTGCTGCTGCTGCTGCTGCTGCTGCTTGCTGCTGCTGCTGCTGCTGCTGGCTGCTTGCTGCTGCTGCTGCTGCTGCTGCGCTGCTAGCTGCTGCTGGCTGCTTGCTGCTGCTGCTGCTGCTGTCGCTGCTGCTGCTGGCTGCTGCTGCTGCTGCTGCTGCTGCTGCTCTGCTGCTGCTGCTGCTTGCTGCTGCTGCTGCTGCTGCTGCTGCTGCTGCTGCTGCTGGCTGCTGCTGCTGCTGCTGGCTGCTGCTGCTGCTGCTTGCTGCTGCTGCTGCTGCTGCTGCTGCTGCTGCTGCTGCTGCTGCTGCTGTGCTGCTGCTGCTGCTGCTGCTGCTGCTGCTGCTGCTGCTGCTGCTGCTGCTGCTGCTGCTTGCTGCTGCTGCTGCCTGCTGCTGCTGCTGCTGCTGCTGGCTGCTGGCTGCTGCTGTGCTGCTGCTGCTGCTTTGCTGCTGGCTGCTGCTGCTGCTGCTGCTGCTGCTGCTGCTGCTGCTGCTGCTGCTGCTGCTGCTGCTGCTGCTGCTGCTGCTGCTGCTGCTGCTGCTGCTGCTGCTGCTGCTTGGCTGCTGCTGCTGCGGCTGCTGCTGCTGGCTGCTGCTGCTGCTGCTCTGCTGCTGCTGCTGCTGCTGCTTGCTGGCTGCTGCTGGCTGCTGGCTGGCTGCTGCTGCTGCTGCTGCTGCTGCTGCTGCTGCTGCTGCTGCTGCTGCTGCTGCTGCTGCCTGCTGCTGCTGGCTGCTGCTGCTGAGCTGCTGCTGCTTGCTGCTGCTGCTGCTGCTGCTGCTGTGCTGCTGCTGCTGCTGCTGGGCTGCTGCTGCTGCTGCTGCTGCTGCTGCTGCTGCTCTCTCTCTCTCGTCTCGTCTCTCCTCTCTCTCTCTCTCTCTCTCTCTCCTCTCTCTCTCTCTCTCTCTCTCTCTCTCTCTCTCTTCTCTCTCTCTCCTCTCTCTCTCTCCTCTCTCTCTCTCTCTCTCTCCTCTCTCTCTCTCTCTCTCTCTCTTGTGCGAATTCGACGGTAAATGATACGAGTATTTCTGAAGTCTTATTTCTCCATTGGTTCCCGTTCCCTTCCACTCCCCATCCTTCTGGCCATTCTGTTCAAATAGTATACTTTAACGTGTAGGGGATCTCTTTTGATTGATTTCGAAGTTGTGTTTCTCCTCCACCATTTCGTCATCCCTGGATGGGTGGTGGCGGTGACTGACCCCCGCTGGGCCCGGGGTCCGTAGTGATGTTCGGCGCTGGTCTGCGGGCTGTGCAGTCGAAGGGGCCCGCTGTCTGAGGGGTTCATCGTACTCTCTGCACCACGGCGCCAGCGGTGCTGACAGCCCTCAGCCGCCGTACCGCCGCGATCTTTGCACCTGTAGCACCAGAGGGTGCTGACAGCCTCAGACGCTGTACCCGCCGCCATCTCTGCACCACGGCACCAGGGGGTGCTGACAGCTTCAGACGTTGTACCCGTCACGCGGCCGTGACGCCTACACGGCCGGTCAGCACCTTATCATGTCCGGGTGCCCGTCCCGACCAGCCTGCTGACGGCTACGGCTGACGGCTGACAGCTGACAGCTGACGGCCGACGGCTGACGGCTGACGGCTGACCCGTGCTCAGCAGGCGCCAGTCCACTCCCTCAGACGCTCCCGCCCCCCGCCGCCGCCGCCGCCGCCGCCGCCGCCGCCGCCGCCGCCGCCGCCGCCCCCGCCCCCCGCCCCCGCCCCCGCCCCCGCCCCCGCCCCCGCCCCCGCCTGTCCACGGCACAGCCACACAGCTCAGAAGATTACTGACCCCGCCAAAATTAGGCTGTGGCGAGTTAGTCAACCTCGCCGTGTCCTTTGGCATGTGTCCTTATCTCTGGACTCCTTTAATCTCAGTCTCTCCGTCCCTGTTTCCCTCTGAGATCCCTCCACCAGTCCCCGATTCCTGTTCCCGTACCGCCTCGTCCCACCCTATCCCCGCCCCTTCCCACCCATATCCCTTTTCACCCTAACCCCCTTCCTGTCCCCATTCCCGTTCCCTTCCAATCCCCATCATGTCCAGTCACGCCCCCGTTTCTTCTCACCATCCCCGACCAGTGCCCTCTCATCTCGTTGATGCTGCCGCCGCTGCTGCTGCCGAGACCCTCCCGTTCCGAGTCAGCGGGCGGCATGCTGGCTGTTTGCTGTTGGCGTTGTTTTTGTGGCGGCTGTCTCATCCGCTGACGACAATTGATGGTACACTCCGCTCCACGTGTCCAATTTATGGCGAGAATGGTCGGCGTTGGCGATAATTCTATAACACTTGGTAGCATGGAAAAGGCTGGTTTCTCAGAAGGAAGGCAGTGACCACACAGGCTCCAGAAGTCGCCTGTCGCTTCTGACGGCTGTTCGCGTCACCGGTTGTTTACAGTTGGATCGGAGTGAAAGGGTTTTGAGTCGGAGCTGCGTCGACGCAACAAATCTGAGTAGCGAAAATCCCCTGATGGTATAGATCACCTGTTACGTTCCTGATGTCTGCCGGCTGTTGGTGCACTGCTCATTCTGCTCAGAACGCTTATCTGCCGTTATTTACTCCACCAGGGTATCTATACATGGATATGAATTAATACATTGCTCGTAATAGTATGTATTGGTCCCCGCTGGGTCCTATTTAGCGTAACATAAAACCGTCATTAGTTGTTTGTTTCGGTCTCCAACGTTATGGTTGCTGCTGCATGGAAAATGTCCAACTTGAAACCGGTGCAGCAGTTTAAATTATATGATGACGATTTGCATAAGCTGTGGGACACTACTGTCCGGATAGCGGATTGCTTACCATTAAGCGTTCCTGCCACTAAGGTTTGCATACTGACGTACATTTAGATTTAGTCAGTAAGTGTCATGAATCAGGCTTTGGAGACCCATCGATGGCTGGAGCTGTTGCTTAATTGTAAGTTTATACATAATATTGCGTTGTTACGTTGATAAACATGACTCGAGTTCCAATGTTCTTTGACTGCTCTGGCGAAGAACATCGCTCTCTATCGTTCGTTGTTTGGTAAAAGTAAATTGTCAATTGATCTTTTCCTTGTGATGAAATGCAAAATCTTCAAGACATTTCCTTTGGTGAATGTTCGGGCACATTCCATTATTAAACCGCAACAATAATTATTCACTTCCCTGCTATTGTTTGCTGATGGACCGTGTTACAAAACAAAAATTAGAAGGTACAAAAATTCACCAACGGAATCAGGCCTTGAAGAATTTTCATTTTATTACATGGAAAGGTCAATTGGCAATTCACTTGTATTATACAACGGATGCTATAACACGAGTTTCATGACCGACAAAACTTGCGCTCCTCTCTGGCATCAGGCTCAGGACTTCAGACGGCTTAGCATCTTACCACTGCTAGTACTTAAGCTTCTGGCAGTAATATGTTGTAAACGCAATATGGCTGGCAGACGAAGTTGTCCTATTTGCATATCAGCCGGTTACAACTCATGGCTGCCATCAGCCAAGTCTGGATCCGACAGCCAATTTGCGCGCCATCCGGGTCCATTATGAAGTACCGTGCTTGGAAAACATGATATTGGAATATTGCGCGCCAGCAGTTCATGGTATCCATAAGTTTTCAAATGTAAATGTTAAAATGAGAACCCTATGACCATGCAGGCAGTGCGTGCTGGCTTGACATTGTGTATTTTGCTGCCATTTTTGTACCGTAGGACGAAGAACTGTTCTCGTGCGTTCTGCTCATTGACATCCACCCCGAATCCAAGTCAATACTATACATACATACACGGCAGTGGGTGTCAACAGATACAATCCGAATCCAAGTCAATACTATACATACATACACGGCAGTGGGTGTCAACAGATACAATCCGAATCCAAGTCAATACTTTACATATATACACGGCAGTGGGTGTCAACAGATACAATCCGAATCCAGGTCAATACTTTACATATATACACGGCAGTGGGTGTCAACAGATACAATCCGAATCCAGGTCAATACTTTACATACACACACGGCAGTGGGTGTCAACAGATACAATCCGAATCCAGGTCAATACTATACATACATACACGGCAGTGGGTGTCAACAGATACAATCCGAATCCAAGTCAATACTTTACATACATACACGGCAGTGGGTGTCAACAGATACAATCCGAATCCAGGTCAATACTATACATACATACACGGCAGTGGGTGTCAACAGATACAATCCGAATCCAGGTCAATACTATACATACATACACGGCAGTGGGTGTCAACAGATACAATCCGAATCCAAGTCAATACTTTACATACATACACGGCAGTGGGTGTCAACAGATACAATCCGAATCCAAGTCAATACTATACATACATACACGGCAGTGGGTGTCAACAGATACAATCCGAATCCAAGTCAATACTTTACATACACACACGGCAGTGGGTGTCAACAGATACAATCCGAATCCAAGTCAATACTATACATACATACACGGCAGTGGGTGTCAACAGATACAATCCGAATCCAAGTCAATACTTTACATACACACACGGCAGTGGGTGTCAACAGATACAATCCGAATCCAAGTCAATACTATACATACATACACGGCAGTGGGTGTCAACAGATACAATCCGAATCCAGGTCAATACTATACATACATACACGGCAGTGGGTGTCAACAGATACAATCCGAATCCAAGTCAATACTTTACATACATACACGGCAGTGGGTGTCAACAGATACAATCCGAATCCAAGTCAATACTATACATACATACACGGCAGTGGGTGTCAACAGATACAATCCGAATCCAAGTCAATACTATACATACATACACGGCAGTGGGTGTCAACAGATACAATCCGAATCCAGGTCAATACTATACATACATACACGGCAGTGGGTGTCAACAGATACAATCCGAATCCAAGTCAATACTATACATACATACACGGCAGTGGGTGTCAACAGATACAATCCGAATCCAAGTCAATACTATACATACATACACGGCAGTGGGTGTCAACAGATACAATCCGAATTCAAGTCAATGCTATACATACACACACGGCAGTGGGTGTCAACAGATACAATCCGAATCCAAGTCAATACTATACATACATACACGGCAGTGGGTGTCAACAGATACAATCCGAATCCAAGTCAATACTTTACATACATACACGGCAGTGGGTGTCAACAGATACAATCCGAATCCAAGTCAATACTATACATACATACACGGCAGTGGGTGTCAACAGATACAATCCGAATCCAAGTCAATACTTTACATACACACGGCAGTGGTGTCAACAGGTACAATCTGAATCCAGGTCAATACTATACATACATACACGGCAGTGGGTGTCAACAGATACAATCCGAATCCAAGTCAATACTATACATACATACACGGCAGTGGGTGTCAACAGATACAATCCGAATCCAAGTCAATACTATACATACATACACGGCAGTGGGTGTCAACAGATACAATCCGAATCCAAGTCAATACTATACATACATACACGGCAGTGGGTGTCAACAGATACAATCCGAATCCAAGTCAATACTATACATACATACACGGCAGTGGGTGTCAACAGATACAATCCGAATCCAAGTCAATACTATACATACATACACGGCAGTGGGTGTCAACAGATACAATCCGAATCCAAGTCAATACTATACATACATACACGGCAGTGGGTGTCAACAGATACAATCCGAATCCAAGTCAATACTTTACATACATACACGGCAGTGGGTGTCAACAGATACAATCCGAATCCAAGTCAATACTATACATACATACACGGCAGTGGGTGTCAACAGATACAATCCAAATCCAAGTCAATACTTTACATACTCACGGCAGTGGGTGTCAACAGGTACAATCTGAATCCAGGTCAATACTATACATACATACACGGCAGTGGGTGTCAACAGATACAATCCGAATCCAAGTCAATACTATACATACATACACGGCAGTGGGTGTCAACAGATACAATCCGAATCCAAGTCAATACTATACATACATACACGGCAGTGGGTGTCAACAGATACAATCCGAATCCAAGTCAATACTATACATACATACACGGCAGTGGGTGTCAACAGATACAATCCGAATCCAAGTCAATACTATACATACATACACGGCAGTGGGTGTCAACAGATACAATCCGAATCCAAGTCAATACTTTACATACACACGGCAGTGGGTGTCAACAGATACAATCCGAATCCAAGTCAATACTTTACATACATACACGGCAGTGGGTGTCAGCAGATACAATCCGAATCCAAGTCAATACTTTACATACACACACGGCAGTGGGTGTCAACAGATACAATCCGAATCCAAGTCAATACTTTACATACACACACGGCAGTGGGTGTCAACAGATACAATCCGAATCCAAGTCAATACTATACATACATACACGGCAGTGGGTGTCAACAGATACAATCCGAATCCAAGTCAATACTATACATACATACACGGCAGTGGGTGTCAACAGATACAATCCGAATCCAAGTCAATGCTATACATACACACACGGCAGTGGGTGTCAACAGATACAATCCGAATCCAAGTCAATACTTTACATACATACACGGCAGTGGGTGTCACCAGGTACAATCCGAATCCAGGTCAATACTATACATACACACGGCAGTGGGTGTCAACAGATACAATCCGAATCCAAGTCAATACTTTACATACATACACGGCAGTGGGTGTCAACAGATACAATCCGAATCCAAGTCAATACTATACATACATACACGGCAGTGGGTGTCAACAGATACAATCCGAATCCAAGTCAATACTATACATACATACACGGCAGTGGGTGTCAACAGATACAATCCGAATCCAGGTCAATACTATACATACATACACGGCAGTGGGTGTCAACAGATACAATCCGAATCCAAGTCAATACTATACATACATACACGGCAGTGGGTGTCAACAGATACAATCCGAATCCAGGTCAATACTATACATACATACACGGCAGTGGGTGTCAACAGATACAATCCGAATCCAAGTCAATACTTTACATACACACACGGCAGTGGGTGTCAACAGATACAATCCGAATCCAAGTCAATACTTTACATACACACACGGCAGTGGGTGTCAACAGATACAATCCGAATCCAGGTCAATACTATACATACATACACGGCAGTGGGTGTCAACAGATACAATCCGAATCCAAGTCAATACTATACATACATACACGGCAGTGGGTGTCAACAGATACAATCCGAATCCAGGTCAATACTATACATACATACACGGCAGTGGGTGTCAACAGATACAATCCGAATCCAGGTCAATACTATACATGCACATGCGGCAGTGGGTGTCAACAGATACAATCCGAATCCAAGTCAATACTTTACATACACACACGGCAGTGGGTGTCAACAGATACAATCCGAATCCAGGTCAATACTTTACATACACACACGGCAGTGGGTGTCAACAGATACAATCCGAATCCAAGTCAATACTATACATACATACACGGCAGTGGGTGTCAACAGATACAATCCGAATCCAAGTCAATACTTTACATACACACACGGCAGTGGGTGTCAACCGATACAATCCGAATCCAGGTCAATACTATACATACATACACGGCAGTGGGTGTCAACAGATACAATCCGAATCCAAGTCAATACTTTACATACACACACGGCAGTGGGTGTCAACAGATACAATCTGAATCCTAGTCAATACTTTACATACACACACGGCAGTGGGTGTCACCAGGTACAATCCGAATCCAAGTCAATACTATCCATACACACACGGCAGTAGGTGTCAACAGATACAAGTCATGTTTCTCCTGGTACGCGCCAGTTTCCCGCATTTCCAGAAGATTCGACTGAGGTATGTCTTCGAGTGGCGCCATACTGAAACATGACCCAGCCCTGCTGTCCTGGTCCGTCTGTATTCTGTTCGATGACCGGACGACTCAATATCCGCGGATCTGATGCACTCGGTCCTTACCCTGTGATTTGTGCTGTCTCGATCGTTACACTTCTGCTGCGCTCACGATAGCTGAGTAGGACGGGTGGTGGATTCTTCGTCCACGGCCATTGGCATAGCTGGTTTACTGTACAGATGCGCCTTCTCTAGCGACAGTCTGCCAGAGTTACACGAAGTGAGCCTTCTCTGGCGCCAGTCGGGTCCCTAGTCACACGGAGTGAGCCTTCTCTGGCGCCAGTCGGGTCCCTAGTCACACGGAGTGAGCCTTCTCTGGCGCCATTCGGGTCCCTAGTCACACGGAGTGAGCCTTCTCTGGCGCCATTCGGGTGGGTCCCTAGTCACACGGAGTGAGCCTTCTCTGGCGCCATTCGGGTCCCTAGTCACACGGAGTGAGCCTTCTCTGGCGCCATTCGGGTGGGTCCCTAGTCACACGGAGTGAGCCTTCTCTGGCGCCGGCCGGGTCCCTAGTCACACGGAGTGAGCCTTCTCTGGCGCCGGCCGGGTCCCTAGTCACACGGAGTGAGCCTTCTCTGGCGCCGGTCGGGTCCCTAGTCACACGGAGTGAGCCTTCTCTGGCGCCGGCCGGGTCCCTAGTCACACGGAGTGAGCCTTCTCTGGCGCCGGCCGGGTCCCTAGTCACACGGAGTGAGCCTTCTCTGGCGCCATTCGGGTGGGTCCCTAGTCACACGGAGTGAGCCTTCTCTGGCGCCATTCGGGTGGGTCCCTAGTCACACGGAGTGAGCCTTCTCTGGCGCCATTCGGGTGGGTCCCTAGTCACACGGAGTGAGCCTTCTCTGGCGCCATTCGGGTCCCTAGTCACACGGAGTGAGCCTTCTCTGGCGCCATTCGGGTGGGTCCCTAGTCACACGGAGTGAGCCTTCTCTGGCGCCGGCCGGGTCCCTAGTCACACGGAGTGAGCCTTCTCTGACGCCGGTCGGGTGGGTCCCTAGTCACACGGAGTGAGCCTTCTCTGGCGCCATTCGGGTGGGTCCCTAGTCACACGGAGTGAGCCTTCTCTGGCGCTGGTCGGGTCCCTAGTCACACGGAGTGAGCCTTCTCTGGCGCCATTCGGGTGGGTCCCTAGTCACACGGAGTGAGCCTTCTCTGGCGCCGGTCGGGTCCCTAGTCACACGGAGTGAGCCTTCTCTGGCGCCATTCGGGTGGGTCCCTAGTCACACGGAGTGAGCCTTCTCTGGCGCCGGTCGGGTCCCTAGTCACACGGAGTGAGCCTTCTCTGGCGCCGGTCGGGTCCCTAGTCACACGGAGTGAGCCTTCTCTGGCGCCATTCGGGTGGGTCCCTAGTCACACGGAGTGAGCCTTCTCTGGCGCCGGTCGGGTCCCTAGTCACACGGAGTGAGCCTTCTCTGGCGCCGGTCGGGTCCCTAGTCACACGGAGTGAGCCTTCTCTGGCGCCGGCCGGGTCCCTAGTCACACGGAGTGAGCCTTCTCTGGCGCCGGTCGGGTCCCTAGTCACACGGAGTGAGCCTTCTCTGGCGCCATTCGGGTCCCTAGTCACACGGAGTGAGCCTTCTCTGGCGCCATTCGGGTGGGTCCCTAGTCACACGGAGTGAGCCTTCTCTGGCGCCGGTCGGGTCCCTAGTCACACGGAGTGAGCCTTCTCTGGCGCCATTCGGGTGGGTCCCTAGTCACACGGAGTGAGCCTTCTCTGGCGCCGGCCGGGTCCCTAGTCACACGGAGTGAGCCTTCTCTGGCGCCATTCGGGTGGGTCCCTAGTCACACGGAGTGAGCCTTCTCTGGCGCCGGTCGGGTCCCTAGTCACACGGAGTGAGCCTTCTCTGGCGCCGGTCGGGTCCCTAGTCACACGGAGTGAGCCTTCTCTGGCGCCATTCGGGTGGGTCCCTAGTCACACGGAGTGAGCCTTCTCTGGCGCCGGTCGGGTCCCTAGTCACACGGAGTGAGCCTTCTCTGGCGCCGGTCGGGTCCCTAGTCACACGGAGTGAGCCTTCTCTGGCGCCGGCCGGGTCCCTAGTCACACGGAGTGAGCCTTCTCTGGCGCCGGTCGGGTCCCTAGTCACACGGAGTGAGCCTTCTCTGGCGCCATTCGGGTGGGTCCCTAGTCACACGGAGTGAGCCTTCTCTGACGCCGGCCGGGTCCCTAGTCACACGGAGTGAGCCTTCTCTGACGCCGGTCG
The DNA here is from genome assembly GCA_036785665.1 of Chirona hameri. Taxonomy (NCBI): domain Eukaryota; kingdom Metazoa; phylum Arthropoda; class Thecostraca; order Balanomorpha; family Balanidae; genus Chirona; species Chirona hameri. Next base: position 6,113 of record JAXIVJ010003914.1, on the reverse strand, counting down.
GGTCCCTAGTCACACGGAGTGAGCCTTCTCTGGCGCCATTCGGGTGGGTCCCTAGTCACACGGAGTGAGCCTTCTCTGGCGCCGGTCGGGTCCCTAGTCACACGGAGTGAGCCTTCTCTGGCGCCATTCGGGTGGGTCCCTAGTCACACGGAGTGAGCCTTCTCTGACGCCGGTCGGGTCCCTAGTCACACGGAGTGAGCCTTCTCTGGCGCCATTCGGGTGGGTCCCTAGTCACACGGAGTGAGCCTTCTCTGGCGCCGGCCGGGTCCCTAGTCACACGGAGTGAGCCTTCTCTGACGCCGGTCGGGTCCCTAGTCACACGGAGTGAGCCTTCTCTGGCGCCGGCCGGGTCCCTAGTCACACGGAGTGAGCCTTCTCTGGCGCCATTCGGGTGGGTCCCTAGTCACACGGAGTGAGCCTTCTCTGGCGCCGGCCGGGTCCCTAGTCACACGGAGTGAGCCTTCTCTGGCGCCGGCCGGGTCCCTAGTCACACGGAGTGAGCCTTCTCTGGCGCCGGCCGGGTCCCTAGTCACACGGAGTGAGCCTTCTCTGACGCCGGCCGGGTCCCTAGTCACACGGAGTGAGCCTTCTCTGGCGCCGGTCGGGTCCCTAGTCACACGGAGTGAGCCTTCTCTGGCGCCATTCGGGTGGGTCCCTAGTCACACGGAGTGAGCCTTCTCTGACGCCGGCCGGGTCCCTAGTCACACGGAGTGAGCCTTCTCTGGCGCCGGTCGGGTCCCTAGTCACACGGAGTGAGCCTTCTCTGGCGCCATTCGGCCGGGTCCCTAGTCACACGGAGTGAGCCTTCTCTGGCGCCGGTCGGGTCCCTAGTCACACGGAGTGAGCCTTCTCTGGCGCCATTCGGGTGGGTCCCTAGTCACACGGAGTGAGCCTTCTCTGGCGCCGGTCGGGTCCCTAGTCACACGGAGTGAGCCTTCTCTGGCGCCATTCGGGTGGGTCCCTAGTCACACGGAGTGAGCCTTCTCTGGCGCCGGTCGGGTCCCTAGTCACACGGAGTGAGCCTTCTCTGGCGCCGGTCGGGTCCCTAGTCACACGGAGTGAGCCTTCTCTGGCGCCATTCGGGTGGGTCCCTAGTCACACGGAGTGAGCCTTCTCTGGCGCCATTCGGGTGGGTCCCTAGTCACACGGAGTGAGCCTTCTCTGGCGCCATTCGGGTGGGTCCCTAGTCACACGGAGTGAGCCTTCTCTGGCGCCGGTCGGGTCCCTAGTCACACGGAGTGAGCCTTCTCTGGCGCCATTCGGGTGGGTCCCTAGTCACACGGAGTGAGCCTTCTCTGACGCCGGTCGGGTCCCTAGTCACACGGAGTGAGCCTTCTCTGGCGCCATTCGGGTGGGTCCCTAGTCACACGGAGTGAGCCTTCTCTGGCGCCGGCCGGGTCCCTAGTCACACGGAGTGAGCCTTCTCTGGCGCCATTCGGGTGGGTCCCTAGTCACACGGAGTGAGCCTTCTCTGGCGCCGGTCGGGTCCCTAGTCACACGGAGTGAGCCTTCTCTGGCGCCATTCGGGTGGGTCCCTAGTCACACGGAGTGAGCCTTCTCTGGCGCCATTCGGGTGGGTCCCTAGTCACACGGAGTGAGCCTTCTCTGGCGCCATTCGGGTGGGTCCCTAGTCACACGGAGTGAGCCTTCTCTGACGCCGGTCGGGTCCCTAGTCACACGGAGTGAGCCTTCTCTGGCGCCATTCGGGTCCCTAGTCACACGGAGTGAGCCTTCTCTGACGCCGGCCGGGTCCCTAGTCACACGGAGTGAGCCTTCTCTGGCGCCATTCGGGTGGGTCCCTAGTCACACGGAGTGAGCCTTCTCTGGCGCCATTCGGGTGGGTCCCTAGTCACACGGAGTGAGCCTTCTCTGGCGCCATTCGGGTGGGTCCCTAGTCACACGGAGTGAGCCTTCTCTGACGCCGGCCGGGTCCCTAGTCACACGGAGTGAGCCTTCTCTGGCGCCGGTCGGGTCCCTAGTCACACGGAGTGAGCCTTCTCTGACGCCATTCGGGTGGGTCCCTAGTCACACGGAGTGAGCCTTCTCTGGCGCCATTCGGGTGGGTCCCTAGTCACACGGAGTGAGCCTTCTCTGGCGCCATTCGGGTGGGTCCCTAGTCACACGGAGTGAGCCTTCTCTGACGCCATTCGGGTGGGTCCCTAGTCACACGGAGTGAGCCTTCTCTGGCGCCATTCGGGTGGGTCCCTAGTCACACGGAGTGAGCCTTCTCTGGCGCCGGCCGGGTCCCTAGTCACACGGAGTGAGCCTTCTCTGACGCCGGTCGGGTCCCTAGTTACACGAAGTGAGCCTTCTCTGGCGCCGGCCGGGTCCCTAGTCACACGGAGTGAGCCTTCTCTGGCGCCGGTCGGGTCCCTAGTCACACGGAGTGAGCCTTCTCTGGCGCCGGCCGGGTCCCTAGTCACACGGAGTGAGCCTTCTCTGGCGCCATTCGGGTGGGTCCCTAGTCACACGGAGTGAGCCTTCTCTGGCGCCATTCGGGTGGGTCCCTAGTCACACGGAGTGAGCCTTCTCTGGCGCCGGTCGGGTCCCTAGTCACACGGAGTGAGCCTTATCTGGCGCCATTCGGGTGGGTCCCTAGTCACACGGAGTGAGCCTTCTCTGGCGCCATTCGGGTGGGTCCCTAGTCACACGGAGTGAGCCTTCTCTGGCGCCGGCCGGGTCCCTAGTCACACGGAGTGAGCCTTCTCTGGCGCCGGCCGGGTCCCTAGTCACACGGAGTGAGCCTTCTCTGGCGCCAGTCGGGTCCCTAGTCACACGGAGTAAGCCTTCTCTGGCGCCGGCCGGGTCCCTAGTCACACGGAGTGAGCCTTCTCTGGCGCCATTCGGGTCCCTAGTCACACGGAGTGAGCCTTCTCTGGCGCCGGTCGGGTCCCTAGTCACACGGAGTGAGCCTTCTCTGGCGCCATTCGGGTCCCTAGTCACACGGAGTGAGCCTTCTCTGGCGCCATTCGGGTCCCTAGTCACACGGAGTGAGCCTTCTCTGGCGCCATTCGGGTGGGTCCCTAGTCACACGGAGTGAGCCTTCTCTGGCGCCGGCCGGGTCCCTAGTCACACGGAGTGAGCCTTCTCTGGCGCCATTCGGGTCCCTAGTCACACGGAGTGAGCCTTCTCTGGCGCCATTCGAGTCCCTAGTCACACGGAGTGAGCCTTCTCTGACGCCGGTCGGGTCCCTAGTCACACGGAGTGAGCCTTCTCTGGCGCCGGCCGGGTCCCTAGTCACACGGAGTGAGCCTTCTCTGGCGCCGGTCGGACTCCGCGACGGGCAGTTCAGTTCGGGAATAGTTAGGTCATTCACTCCAGAACAGATTAACCTTTAACGAAAGCACGTATAACAGATACCAGTGGGAATTGGCTGCCACTGCCAGACAAAGAAACGCCAGACAAGTTTGGATAGTCAAAATGTGGCTTCAAAGGACGGTGAGGCTCGCAAGTTGAATTTCTCACAGTGCCATTTGACTGGGAAGGTCTCCGCCCACGCTGTTCGGTTCGGGATTCTAACTTCAGAGTAGACGACCTTGAACTTCGTAGATCACAGTAATGTCCATTCCCCCAGAGTTCCAGAGTCCGTAGATCACAGTAATGTCCATTCCCCCAGAGTTCCAGAGTCCGTAGATCACAGTAATGTCCATTCCCCCAGAGTCCCAGAGTCCGTAGATCACAGTAATGTCCATTCCCCCAGAGTTCCAGAGTCCGTAGATCACAGTAATGTCCATTCCCCCAGAGTCCCAGAGTCCGTAGATCACAGTAATGTCCATTCCCCCAGAGTTCCAGAGTCCGTAAATCACAGTAATGTCCATTCCCCCAGAGTTCCAGAGTCCGTAGATCACAGTAATGTCCATTCCCCCAGAGTTCCAGAGTCCGTAGATCACAGTAATGTCCATTCCCCCAGAGTTCCAGAGTCCGTAGATCACAGTAATGTCCATTCCCCCAGAGTTCCAGAGTCCGTAGATCACAGTAATGTCCATTCCCCCAGAGTTCCAGAGTCCGTAGATCACAGTAATGTCCATTCCCCCAGAGTTCCAGAGTCCGTAGATCACAGTAATGTCCATTCCCCCAGAGTTCCAGAGTCCGTAGATCACAGTAATGTCCATTCCCCCAGAGTTCCAGAGTCCGTAGATCACAGTAATGTCCATTCCCCCAGAGTTCCAGAGTCCGTAGATCACAGTAATGTCCATTCCCCCAGAGTTCCAGAGTCCGTAGATCACAGTAATGTCCATTCCCCCAGAATTCCAGAGTCCGTAGATCACAGTAATGTCCATTCCCCCAGAGTTCCAGAGTCCGTAGATCACAGTAATGTCCATTCCCCCAGAGTTCCAGAGTCCGTAGATCACAGTAATGTCCATTCCCCCAGAGTTCCAGAGTCCGTAGATCACAGTAATGTCCATTCCCCCAGAGTTCCAGAGTCCGTAGATCACAGTAATGTCCATTCCCCCAGAGTTCCAGAGTCCGTAGATCACAGGTAATGTCCATTCCCCCAGAGTTCCAGAGTCCGTAGATCACAGTAATGTCCATTCCCCAGAGTTCCAGAGTCCGTAGATCACAGTAATGTCCATTCCCCCAGAGTTCCAGAGTCCGTAGATCACAGTAATGTCCATTCCCCCAGAGTTCCAGAGTCCGTAGATCACAGTAATGTCCATTCCCCCAGAGTTCCAGAGTCCGTAGATCACAGTAATGTCCATTCCCCCAGAGTTCCAGAGTCCGTAGATCACAGTAATGTCCATTCCCCAGAGTTCCAGAGTCCGTAGATCACAGTAATGTCCATTCCCCCAGAGTTCCAGAGTCCGTAGATCACAGTAATGTCCATTCCCCAGAGTTCCAGAGTCCGTAGATCACAGTAATGTCCATTCCCCCAGAGTTCCAGAGTCCGTAGGTCACAGTAATGTCCATTCCCCCAGAGTTCCAGAGTCCGTAGATCACAGTAATGTCCATTCCCCCAGAGTTCCAGAGTCCGTAGATCACAGTAATGTCCATTCCCCCAGAGTTCCAGAGTCCGTAGATCACAGTAATGTCCATTCCCCCAGAGTTCCAGAGTCCGTAGATCACAGTAATGTCCATTCCCCCAGAGTCCCAGAGTCCGTAGATCACAGTAATGTCCATTCCCCCAGAGTTCCAGAGTCCGTAGATCACAGTAATGTCCATTCCCCCAGAGTTCCAGAGTCCGTAGATCACAGTAATGTCCATTCCCCCAGAGTTCCAGAGTCCGTAGATCACAGTAATGTCCATTCCCCCAGAGTTCCAGAGTCCGTAGATCACAGTAATGTCCATTCCCCCAGAGTTCCAGAGTCCGTAGATCACAGTAATGTCCATTCCCCCAGAGTTCCAGAGTCCGTAGATCACAGTAATGTCCATTCCCCCAAGTCGCTCCATGCCGCCGAGTGTCCGCGCCGAGTGTCGTCAGTCATGGCCAGAGGAGTGATACTGATAGTTTCCACCGTAATTTTCCTCCGCTGATAAGGATACTGGGACTCCATTCACTTTAGTATCAGGAGAAAGAGCCTGGTAAATGTATGCCCTTCCTCTGGCAGTTTTAGCGAAATGGTTTGTGGGGTGTTCAGGTTTGACATCAGAGAAGACGGCCCAGGATGTCATGGTCGCACCGTGGGCTGATGAGAAGACGGCCCAGAATGTCATGGTCGCACCGTGGGCTGATGCGAAGACGGCCCAGGATGTCATGGTCGCACCGTGGGCTGATGAGAAGACGGCCCAGGATGTCTTGGTCGCACCGTGGGCTGATGAGAAGACGGCCCAGGATGTCATGGTCGCACCGTGGGCTGATGAGAAGACGGCCCAGGATGTCATGGTCGCACCGTGGGCTGATGAGAAGACGGCCCAGGATGTCATGGTCGCACCGTGGGCTGATGAGAAGACTGCCCAGGATGTCATGGTCGCACCGTGGGCTGATGAGAAGACGGCCCAGGATGTCATGGTCGCACCGTGGGCTGATGAGAAGACGGCCCAGGATGTCATGGTCGCACCGTGGGCTGATGAGAAGACGGCCCAGGATGTCTTGGTCGCACCGTGGGCTGATGAGAAGACGGCCCAGGATGTCATGGTCGCACCGTGGGCTGATGAGAAGACGGCCCAGGATGTCA
>JAXIVJ010003913.1:0-88553 GCA_036785665.1 Chirona hameri | reverse complement strand
ATATATATATATATATATATATATATATATATATATATATATATATATATATATATATATATATATATATATATATATATATATATATATATATATATATATATATATATATATATATATATATATATATATATATATATATATATATATATATATATATATATATATATATATATATATATATATATATATATATATATATATATATATATATATATATATATATATATATATATATATATATATATATATATATATATATATATATATATATATATATATATATCGGCGTGAAACTTTAAGTACCTCATGTTGCATCAATGACAAGTCTTCTAACAAAATTTCAATTAAATTAGTGTTGTATTTTGGGAGATAATAACGTTTTAGGGACGTCATGCCATGACATTTTCGTGTAAAAACGATAAATGTTTGAAAAATCGTAGAAATTCGAGTGTTGAAGCAAATTGCAAGAGAGGTAAAAGCAAGAAAACGGCATTCTCTTCAAAGTTGCCATCTCAGATTTTCGACATTTTGATATTTCCCCCCCCCCCAAAAAAAAAGAGAGAAAAAATCGGAGAAAAAATACGCAAAATGAACATTTTCAACGATATTTTAAAACAAAAATTAATATTTATTGCAGAACCAAGTATGGACGATATCCAAACCAAATTTCAAAGCAATTTTTTTTGTAACCGACTTATGGCTCCCGAAGTATAAATCACTCACGTCATTTTTTTAAGTTTTTTTTTGTTTGCCTTTTTGTAACCAGATACAGACAACTAAATGCCACCACTGTATTTATGAGACGAAACTGGTCGGGAAACATGCCTTGTTTATGTATATTAATCTATTTCAAATGTTTTCCTTATGTGACCTGGCCTTGACTTGAGGCCATTATATGGAGTCAGGTTGTGAAAATGGCTGCTACCATCGAATTATACGTGTATAATAATCCATAAAACATGTATCGCCTGGCTTTCGTAGACCTCTTGCCAATAGTGACCTTTTGTGACCTGACCTTGACCTTGACCTTTGCTTACAATTTCACTTTCGCGTATGTGGGAAATTAATTATAACTTTGAGAGCACTTTGTGTGAGAATAGTCGCAATCTAAGGCATTGGATCGAAACAGAGTTCGCCACGGGCCGGGCTGGCCCTATGGGCCATGGGCCGGGCCTGGCCCGGGCCTGGGCCGGGCCTCAACTTTAAGGAAATCACCGGGCTCTGGACGGGCCTGGGCTGAAAATGTTGAAGTAATGCGCGCAAGCTCAGGTTAGAGCTTACAAATATTTTAACCTGCGGTTCACTTCCACAACACACTGTTGTGGCTGTGGCTTTTGTTTTTTTGGTTAGCATAGTTGGTTCATTGTTTCACATTGATAGTGTACAAGTAAATATGCTAGGATAATGATTGCAAATGTTATGAAAGTAATGATATGCTTAATCTGAACGGGCCGGACCGGGCCTGGGCCTCAATATTATGAATTTGACCTGGCCTGGTCTGGGCCTGGGCTTGGTGTTCATGGGCCTGGGCCGGCCGGGCTGGAGTTGGTGGGCCCGTGGCGAACACTGGATGGAAAGTATGGCCCATTAACCCAAATACCTCGATTGTGACCCTTGACCTGGCTGTGACCTGACTTGTGACCTTATTTTAACAATTTCGCGTATGCTTTAGATGCGTCTCATGGAGAGCTTTCGATTGCTGCCTTGCGTTTCTCGCTGCGGTTATTGGATCGGGGAAGATCACGAGGGGAGGGGGGCGTGTTCGGCTGAATATCCCAGGGGGCTGGGGCGCAGCCAGACCTTCAGAAGGAGGGGGAAACATATGATAAGCCTTCCCCCATAAATTTGTAAGAAGGGCCCTCCAAGAAGTTGACCGAGGGCCCCGAGGTGCCCCAAAGCCAGCCTGTGGACCTTCCGAGGCCCTCAGTCGGCCTGAGGGGGCCCTCGGTAGGCCTGAGGGGGCCCTCGGTAGGCCTGAGGGGCCCTCGGAAGGCCCGAGGGGGCCCTCGGAAGGCCTGAGACTTCAACATGGGCCTGTCCGACGTTGTTTTGCGACCATTTAGAGTCCCTGCAAAATATAGTGGCCTAAATCCGAGGAGATACCATTTCGCACTTGGGGGGGTGGCTTTGCCGTGGGAGGGGGCCCTTTGGCTGAGGGGGGCCCCTGAGTTTCTTTGCCCCCATCCGAAATTACCTTCCGCCGCCACTGGTTTCAGCTCTGATTTTCATTAGGATGAATTGTATTTAGGACTACTATAAATTGGTGTAATTCGACACCGAAGAAGTCAAAACATGTTTCGGCTGAAGAAAAAAGTCGCGGGGCAAAGTGAACCACTCTAACCCATTCGATTAAAACGATGTTTATTTGCAATACTTATTTCTTCATTTTCCAGGTATTCGTCGTCCAAATACTAAAATATGTTAATTAATAGCACCAATGGCATGTATTGGTAATTAACCCAGTCCAACAGCCTGTAACTCCATATAAACGGGGCCAGTGGCGGATCCAGGGGGTCACGAATCATGACCCCCCCCCCCCCCCCTGGGCCGTGGGGGCACCACCGCGCCGTGGAGGCACCACCGCGCCGGGGCACCACCAAAATAAAGAGAGAAAAAATCCGCGCCGCTACGCGGCGCAAATAATTAAATGTTCTTTGAACCAAGGGCACCACCGCGCCGTGGGGGCACCACCGCGCCGCGGCACCAGGGGACCACCAAAATTAAACAAAACAAAATCCGCGCCGCAACACGGCGCAAATAATTCAATGTTCTTTGAACCAAGGGCACCACCAGGGGCACCACCACCACTTGGTGAACCAAGGGCACCCTCTGTTTTTCGGTAATAACTCGCGTAGTTTTCAACCGATTCCGAAGAAACTTCCAGTACCCTACTTTTGAACAATTCAACACATACTCTGAAAATTGTAAACTTGTAACCCCATGACCCGTGACATATGACCTGTTTCTCACTGTAATGTGTGGCGCAACTGGCGTCCCGTAGTATCGATGCTTGTAACTTGTGCAGTTTCCGAGTGTTTGTTGTTCAGGAGCATATGCACAGGTGTTACCAGGTGACGTTTATGGTTTCCACTGAGATCGTGACCTCCGATGACCTGAGATGACTTGTTTGGTGGCCAGGGACACCACCGTGCCGGTAGGCGGCACTGGGACGAGGGGAGACACCGGGGCACTGTGCCTCCCTGAATCCAGGAGGGAAAACAATGGTCTGGTGCCACCATGAAATCACAAGCATTGGGCGCTGGGAGAAAAAAAAATCGCGAAATGATGCCAAATTAGAATTGCTAAATTATGCCCAAAAATGTCCCTTCATGCCTCCCGTCCCTTGGGCTATGAAGGGGCACCAACGTGCCTTTATACCAGAGGCAACAACATATCGGACTCGCGGGGCCCTGAGGCCCCCTTGGGCTGATACATATAGATTATAGAACCTTTCTAAAAACAATTAGGGCCTAGTTATCCAGACAAAAAATAAAATAAAGCAAAAAAATCCACGCCGCTACGCGGCGCAAATCAATCAGTGTTATTTTCCAGTATACAAAAAAATAAACCATTGGCCTTAAATGGGGGAGGGGGCAACCTGTCTTTTGACCCCACCTTTTGCTCCAGACATATTACCTCGTTTTGACCCTGCATCCTGGTTCCAATAGCAAAAATTAGTTCTCCGCAATAATAATTCATCAATATCAGTTCAAGCAATAATAGTTCATCAATATCAGTTCAAGCAATAATAATTCATCAATATCAGTTCAAGCAATAATAGTTCATCAATATTAGTTCTCCGCAATAATAATTCATCAATATCAGTTCAAGCAATAATAGTTCATCAATATTAGTTCTCCGCAATAATAACTCATCAATATCAGTTCAAGCAATAATAGTTCATCAATATTAGTTCTCCGCAATAATAATTCATCAATATCAGTTCAAGCAATAATAATTCATCAATATCAGTTCAAGCAATAATAATTCATCAATATCAGTTCAAGCAATAATAATTCATCAATATCAGTTCAAACAATAATAGTTCATCGCATGCATACATTTTACTACTCGTAAACAAACGGCTACGACCACGGAAACAAGCCCCCTTGGTCACGAACCTCGACTTCCCTCTTGTTCAATTCTTCATCAGCCGTCTGGGGCCGCCCATGACTGTACAAAATATATATTTTAGCACCATCCGCGGCACTTTAAATGATAGAAAGGGTACGACTGATATTGCAAATACCTATAGCCAACGTTGTCAATAAAAAAAGAGATAAAATAGGGGCACACTCAAAATATAGTGGACCAAATCCGTTCAGTTTTCAGATTTGGGTATAGGTAGGGGCACCACTGCTATTGATGACCCCCCCCCCCCCCTTAACCCGCGAGTTACTGGGGTATATTTCATAACGCGACTTACTGGGGGGGGGGGGCTATTTTTGCCCCCCCCCCCTCTGATCTCCGGAACTACTGGACCGAATGTAAAAATTCAAACGGCATTCGATAGCCCTGGAAAATTTATCGAGGGAAACATAATATTGTTGACCTCGGGGTCACCGATGACGTCACAGGTCAGGTCAAGTACAAAATGTTTGACCGTGTCAAAAGGTCTCTATGGATGGAATTGTCGCGCAAAATTGCGATATTAAACGCATAAGCTGTTGATAAATCGGTATGATTCGTGTGTCTGACACTTCTAAGTGCCTTTCTAAGCTGTTTATGACCTTGGGTCAGGTCAAGGTCATCCGAGGTCACGAGGTCAAACTGCAAATTACGGTCATTAGGCGTTGTAACACATGTTTATAAGTTTGTTTTTCGTCTAGAACGCGAAAAATGACCTTAGAACATTGTTCGTTCCATATAAATAGAAGTAAAAAGCAAAAATGGAAATGCGTTTTTTGTCATAGTAATGCTGTGAGAAGTGATCGATTTTTGTCATTTAAAGGTCATAACTCGGTCATTTTTAAAGATATGAACTTTAAATTTGGTACACATATTCACCGCATACGTCTCGATCACATATATTCCGGTTTTTTGGATAATTCTGATTTTTTCTTGAAAATTTTGTTAAAAAAAAAATATCTTTGGATTTCTCAAAATTTTGAATTAAAAAAACCCTCAAAAATCCGAGATAGCAGTTTGATATCCCGGTCTATTGTCAGTAATTTGATTTAATACAATTTAGTTTATCTCAAATATCGTACCTTTGACAGCGTTTTCCGCAAATCATTATTTTGCAACAAAAACCGAAGAACATGACGTCACTCTGACGTCATTCCCGGTTGACCTATCATAGCCTCATATTTTGTATTTTGCTAACATGTGTAGAATTGATGTGAGAGAAGTTACTGCAAGATTGGTGACGATACGGGTGTTCGTTTAGGAGTTATTGCAAAATAACGGGAGGGGGGGGGGGGCAAAAAATATCCCCCAGTAACTCGCGGGTTAAAGATTTTCTGGATCCGCCCCTGTAAACGGCAGCAAAGCAGCTATGCGCTGCACTTCGAGCGTTTTCCAAAAGCTTATAATTCGATAACAACAGCAGCGAACCAATTAACCCGCACCGTGCAGGGGGGGTAAACAACCCCTCCGGTTTTTCGAGGATAGCGAAAAAAAGGCGACGCTGCGCGCCGCCGTTTTTTGGCACAGCTGTTCCGGCATCAATTGACCACATTATTTTTAAAAAATACATCTGGTCATCTCAGGTCAGGTCACCAGACCAGGTCACGTTACACCACCTCCAAAAATACTTGTGGTCGTACCACAGTCACAGTTTTTGGATGATCGGTTTTACACTTACAGGATTTCATAAGGTCATATATATATCTACAATTCGTTTGTCTTGGATTTTGTATATCAGCGACCTAAGGTCGGGTCAATTTCGTGACATTATAAGTCAATGGGGTAATATTCAAATGCTTCCTATTCCAAGGATACGCAAGATATCAGTCGAATTCCTTCTGGATCATGTTATTATAGACCATTATTTATTACCTATGTGCCATTTTTGTTCAGTTTCACATACAGGCTCAGCCGAGGTCATCCGAGGTCACCAACAGGTTTGTCAATAGTTCTCGACATAAAAACGATAGATCAGTAAAACCGACACCGATGTGTTTGTCTCGTCGAGGCACGTCTTACCATATGCAACATGACCTACTTGGGTCACCACTTGCCTACCCCGGCACGACCTTGACCTGAGGTCAAATTTTTAAGTTGACCTAACCTGGTCAACACCAATATGATTCGAAGCGCCTTGACGAGACAAACACGATAGCATCAACATTATTTCCTTGTCCTTGTTAGGTAAAAAGCTATTCGTGAAAAAAAAAACTTTTGTAAAAATAGCCTTTTTGACGTTTGATGAGCACTGGAGCCTAAACCATTGACCTGAGCTAAAATCTAAGGATACCTCGCAGATTGAATTTTTCAAGAGCGTGCCATTGCTTTTTTCGTTTGTTCCTAGCTATCATAGTTCCTGTGATATCTGTGGTTTTCTGGAGCGAAGTCCTAAAACTGGAAAATATGACCTTTGATGACATCTGATGACCTCAATTTCGAATGTGCTTGTCGAGAGCTTTATAACGCCCTTTTCTGCGTCTTGCTAGCCCTTTTAGTTTTCGAGTTAGAGGGGGTGTCTAAACATCCCCCCCCCCCCACGCCGGCACGGCGAAGGTGGCGCCGAGCACCGACACGGCGCGGGTTAAGCTATTCGCTTTGAACATCTTTAATGCAGTTTTCCGCATGAAATACAGATACATGCAATCCAGTGAATAGCGGGGCAAAGCGGACCACCCAGGTCCACTTTATATACCCCAAATTAAAGTTTCTCGTTTGGACAAGCATTTCAGACGACACGCCAAAAATGACGATTGCTTGCTTATGGCGCATTTACAACTATACAATTGCATTACCGAAGCACTGATAGAAATATATATTTGGGGACAAGCACCGCAGCAATTTCGACATTTCAATTACACTAAAATTATAACAGAAATCGAAAATATCGTTTTTTTTCTCGGAGCGAAAACTGTTCCCTCGATCGCCGAGCCGTCGCGGTCGGAAGTGTGTCAACATAATACACTATTAGTGCAAAGAATTGCACGTAGATTGCTTCACTCATAAAAACAGCAGAGTTGGTGGTTTGCTTTGCCCCGGTGGTCCACTATACCCCACTTTCCCTTACTGTCATCGCAGTTAGAGCGCGAAAATACACAGATAATTTCGTTGCGTGGGTCATCATGTGCAACTTATAACATGGAACATCGTGTATCTCCTCCAAAACCATGCTCACCCGTACCTAATCCACTGGCGGATCCAGGGGGGGGGGCATCAGGGGCAAATGCCCCCCCCCCCACAGGAATCTGGGGGCATTCAATACAAGTATGCCCCCCCCCCCGTACGTTTCCAATTTATCGTAAAATCGTAAACATTGTCTTTGCAACAGTCAAAATCCAGCTATCCACAGTCAAAAACCAGAAAATTTCGCACCGCTTCGCGGCATGATACAACTATCGCAATTGCTTATACAAATTTGGAAAATGAATTTAATTAAGTGTCTGGCAGAGGCTCAGCGGTAATTGCTGGCACTGGCGGATCCAGGGGGATCAGAGAAAATGCCCACCCACCCCCACCCCACACAGGAATCTGGAAGGGGCATTCAATACAAGTATGCCCCCGCGGGTTTCCTGCACTGAACGTGAAAAACAATGATCTTAGGAGAAACCTTCATGAAAACGGAAGTTTTTTTTTGCTCTCGAGTGATTGAATTTGAAGTTTGTACGTATCCCTTTCTTTCAATGATAGACAAAACAGCGCACCTGATGCAATTCAAGCAGCCCCGGTGCAGTTGCGTACCCAGGATTCACTCCAGGAGGGGGCATTTTTTTCTTATCAGGGGGCATAAGGTACCCCCACCAAAAAAACTTACCAGATTTGGCCCACTATGTTTTTAGAGGGGCATATTTTAAACATGTTTTCCCCTTAAAAATAAATACAAAAAAACGCACCGCACGGACCTTCAGGGGAGGCAATTGTCCCGTTTGCCCCCCCCCCCCCCCCCCCCCCTTGGGTACGCCTATTCCCCGGTGACACTTAACCCGCGCCCCGCTGGGGGCGGGGGGGGGGAGAATCTGCCCCCTCTCGGATTTTTTTTCAATAACTTGAAAACTGTGATAGAAATCAACGTCAAACTTTGAGTATCTTATGCTGCACCAATTATACGTATCCTCACCAAATTCCAATGAAATTAATGTTGTATGTTGGGAGATAATGACGTTTTAATGACGTCATGTCATGCCATTTTTGGCAAAAATGATAACTGTTTGAACAATCGTAGAAAATAGTTTGTAAGCGAATTGAAGAAAAAAAACGTCTAAAGAAAGGAAATAGCATTCTCTTCAAAATGGGTATCTCGGATTTGCGAAATCTTGTGTTTTAGACCCCCAAACAAAACAAAAATCGGAAAAAACATTTTTTTGTGAATTTGAAAAGTGAATTTCTGAAACCCAAATACAAAAATAAGATGACCGGCCCAAATCCGCGGAGGAAAACAAATGGGGGGGGGGTACCTTTTTACCACAAAAAAGATGCCCCCCCCCCCCCCCCACGGAGAGAGGCTGGATCCGCCAGGGACCTAATCCGATAACAGACGAAGTTCGGCTGCGGTCGTGCACGCCATTGTCCCCCGTTCGGTAGACGCCCTGAACGCTAGACTAACCCGCCGAGCACGGCTCTAGCTGAACGGCGTCTCTAGCTGACCGGAGACTGAGCCTCTGTGAGCCTGGCTGATAGACTAACCCGTCGAGCACGGCACCGATTGGGGTTGCGATTCTGCGATTGCGGCACCGACTGCCACAACACGCTCTTTGGAGCAGTGACGGATCCGGGGGAGGGTTACGGGGGTCATGACCCCCCACCCCCCTTGGGCCGTGAAGGGGTACCACCACGCCGGGGCACCTGGGGCACCACCGCACCGGGACGCAAGGGACACCACCAAAATAAAGCAAAACATTACATGAAGCAAACATTTTGGCGCCGCTTTGTGGCGCAATAATAGTTGTGTGGGTGTCCATTTTGTGTAAATACCATTGGTAGTTTAGTTTAAGGGCAGCTTTTGTGACAAACTTTCTTCAAATTTTCCCTTCACAAAATCCTGCCTATTTTTTAGTTCAAGAACATTTTTGAAGCCTGCACGACACAAAGCAATATGATACACTGTTATCGCATAAATACGATTTACTGCTCGTAAACACATGGCTACCATCCCCCCCCCCCACACACTGGTCACGAACCTCGACTACCCTCTTGGTCAATTCTTCATCAGCCGTCTGGGGCCGCCCTTGCCTGTACAAATTATATATTTTAGCACCATCCGCGGCACATTCAATTATAGAAAGTGTACGACTGATATGGCGAATACCCATAGCCAACGTTTTGTCAATTTAAAAAAAAAACTGAAATAGGGGCACCCTCAAAATATAGTGGACCAAATCCGTTGAGTTGTCAGATTTGGGAATAGGTAGGGGCACCACTGCAATTGATGACCCTCCCCCCTTGAAGATTTTCTGGATCCGCCCCTGCTCTGGAGATCCTCTGACTTCTGAGAATTTGACGATTTGGAGGGGGCAATTTGTCCCTTTCATAATTAAAAAAGACGAGATTTCAAAAACGAGCTCGATTTGTCAATTAAGATTTTTAAAAGTCATCCATTTGACGGGCATGATAATTGATTATGACAACCATCATAACAACGCCCATTGTCATGTCGCACGCATACCATCTCGCTCAAACTGCGAACCTCTCCCGCCTGATGTACCGCTCCAGCAGCAGCGTTTCTCCGGATGTGAAGCGGGGAACGACCCGTCCAATGGCCTCCAGCACAGCGCAGTGCTTCAGATCAACTGCCGACCGCTTCCTGCCCCGCCGGGCGGCACATACTGATACTGGCGCGCCGTCCCAGACGGAGCGGCCCGCGGTCAGACCGATAACTCGGCGTTATGGCATCCGGACAGCCATGGCGGATACGCCAAATGTGGGTGACGCCCCGGCGATGGGGGCATGTAGGAGAGAGCTGAGGGACGCTCAAAGTGACATAGCTGTTCTCCAGTTTAAGCGTCCTTAGTCGAAAGTCCTCAGACTTTTTTCCGGACTTAAGGCGTAGGTTTGAGTAGGTGGATGAAGGGGATTCAATGCTAAATTGTCAAACTTATGGTATCTTCAAAATAAATAATACCTCACTGCAAAGGGAAGGCTGGCGTAACACATGCCAGCAGGCCCGTGCTATGCCATTGGTCTCCTTGATGGCATTAGTGTCTCGTGTGACACCTACGCTTCTTGCCGGTCAATGTTGACACTGCCCACCCTCCAACGTCGGGGCAATCCGCCCTCCATTCCGTGACGGAGCACACATCGCGCGCGACAGACACCGGATACGGCTCTCTGCACGGGATCGATCCCCAACGGAAATGAAGACATATGCTGAGTGACTGTCGAGACGCTGATGATGCCCGCCCAGCCTCTGGCCACCCTCCTCTGCACCCAGCCACTGCCTCTGGCCACCCTCCTCTGCACACAGCCTCTGCCTCTGACCACCCTCCTCTGCACCCAGCCTCTGGCCACCCTCATCTGCCTCTGGCCACCCTCCTCTGCCTCTGGCCACCCTCCTCTGCCTCTGGCCACCCTCCTCTGCCTCTGGCCACCCTCCTCTGCCTCTGGCCACCCTCCTCTGCCTCTGGCCACCCTCCTCTGCCTCTGGCCACCCTCCTCTGCCTCTGGCCACCCTCCTCTGCCTCTGTCCACCCTCCTCTGCCTCTGGCCACCCTCCTCTGCCTCTGGCCACCCTCCTCTGCCTCTGGCCACCCTCCTCTGCCTCTGGCCACCCTCCTCTGCCTCTGGCCACCCTCCTCTGCCTCTGGCCACCCTCCTCTGCCTCTGGCCACCCTCCTCTGCCTCTGGCCACCCTCCTCTGCCTCTGGCCACCCTCCTCTGCCTCTGGCCACCCTCCTCTGCCTCTGGCCACCCTCCTCTGCCTCTGGCCACCCTCCTCTGCCTCTGGCCACCCTCCTCTGCCTCTGGCCACCCTCCTCTGCCTCTGGCCACCCTCCTCTGCCTCTGGCCACCCTCCTCTGCCTCTGGCCACCTTCCTCTGCCTCTGGCCACCCTCCTCTGCACCCAGCCTCTGCATCTGGCCACTCTCCTCTGCACCCAGCCTCTGCCCAGCAGCCGACCGCGGTGGCTCGCGGCCGCCTCTGCCAACACAGGGACAGACTTGGCGGCCAGCCGTGTGGGAACTCATATGAAGGTCGTTACTAAGTATCGGATGATAAAAGAAGAAACTAAGGTTACCGCAGTCTCACACAGCTGAAGTTAGAGACCCCCTTACACAACTTGTGGATGAGCACAGCGGTGTTAACTATTTATTTTTGCTCGATTAGCCGCGTAACTCTCCAGACGCCAAGTCGAGCGGTCCACCAACACTCGAGAGAAAACTCAGTTGATGTCCTACGAACTGTGAAAAGGGATGCAGAGGCTGCTGACTGCAGCTTTGTCTGTTTGACAACTGTAAAACCGCCAAACTGCCGTCCCGTTCATAACACAAATCATCCTCCAGTCATGTACTTCTCTCCGAAAATCACACTGCAATGTGATGTTTTAGTGCTATGAAACCAAAGACAAGCAAAAAGATCCGGATGCTTTACAAGTCGCTGCCGATCTCAGGGTTGTTCTTTCAGCCATTTTAATTTAAGCGACATTATACTATTTCTCATTCTAAAATTTGTATGATAAAACTGCGAATAACTTTCCAATGGTCGGTAAAGATAAACACATTGAATATTGAACGCATGTGTTCGTTTTTTTTTTCTGTAAGAGAACCCAGCATTGAACAATGTAGTGGTCAAGTGTCAAACCAGGTGACTTGCATATGCGTTTATTTGCAGCAATCAGCTTGAACTAAAACCGCATTGCTCCTCAGATTAAAACCATACAAGCAGTACACACCTAACACACTGTTACCTGACATTCCCATAGGAAAACTCGAGTCGTCCATCAACTGTGCAAAGTCCTAGGCATCGATGGTGCTCCGTAGAGATGAAAAGCAAAGGTGTCGTCGCCCACAACAAATCTGCATATTTACCGGTATGAGAAGAAGCAGTGCATGGGATTTCGTCACGACTTGGGCAAATATTTGGAACACTTCATATATCAACTACTATAGTTGATACTCACATTTTCCGTCCATTGAAAGGAACCGGTCAGATCATGCTCAACACCACAACACCGACCAGACTTAAATCGAAATGCAACACCCAGGCTGAATAATTAACTAGCAATCCTCACAACCTATCGCCTATCCTCTCACCATCCAGACCCCTCCTCTGCCCTGCCCTTCGCCTCGCCAGCCCCACTTTCCACCCATCACTGAAAGGCAGGTCCCTGCATCCCACACCCAGCACACACCACCGTTAGCTCGCCATCATCCTGTGAGAAGAACAGCTCGGGCTCGGCACAGACCGCCCCATGACTGGCCACACCATCCAGCAGTGTATCCCGGACACGCTGCAGGTCAGCGCAGGGGGCGCGCACCGCCAGCCCGCAGCGGCAGGTCAGGCGCAGGTCAGGGCTGAGCTGCGCCGGGGCGGCCTGACACAGCGGGCAGGTCAGAATGTCACTGAGAAGGTCCTCCGCCAGCAGGGACCAGTCCTGCTCCAGGTCCGGCTCCGCACCGCCGCACTCACGGATCAAACGGTCTGTCTCTGTGGAGAGGAAGGTCAGGTCAGGTCAAGAGGTCAGGGGAGGGCAGCGTATAGCACGGCATGTCATGAAACAGAAACTGGGGTGGGGAAAACTGGGACAGGGTAAGCCCAGTTTGACAGTTTCATCATTGCATGACCTTTGTAACTTGCATGACATTTGTCAAGCCAAATGACATCCGAGAGAGCAAGCTAGCAATTATTAAACTACGTCACACCTTGAACTTTACTGCGCGCACGTTATGAACTATATACATAAAACAAAATAGTCCGAATGTTTTGATGGGATAGATTTCCGAGATCAGGACCCACGCTAAGTGCGCTTGTTGCGCGGGACCTGACCTCACCATCCGATCGCGCAATTCCAGTCACCGGCAGAATTTAGAGGTGGAAGTTTAACGTCCCCTACCGACTGAGGACGGTCCGCCCCGCTCGCTGGCTTCATCTGACCTTGAACGCGGCCGAACGCGGCTGAACGCGGCCGCTGCGACTGGCCGCAGGTCATCCCCGCCAGGAGCAAATAGCGAGTGCCGATGCGGTTCGAAGCAGCCGCCTTGCCAGGGCGAGTTAGATCGTAAGCCCAGCGCTCTCCCGACTGAGCTGCACGGGCGGACCTCGCCAGGCCCCCAGCACACCATCATAGTACGGCCAGTGCATTTCAGTTCTGGTGACAAGTGGCGATGCCAGCAGTGCGCAGGCTCCTACCTTCCGCGATGATCTCCCTCTCCAGATGTTCCCACTCGGCCAGCAGCTGGTCCTGGTCGGAGACACCAGCGGAGGCGCCGGGCAGGGAGGTGGCGTCCAGACCCCGCAGACGGCCCAGCAGCCGGTGACGGCCCTCCCGCAGCCGCTCTCTCAGTCGCTGGCGGATAGACAGACAGACATGCCAGGTCACATCAGAGGCCAATTTCACAAAGAAGTTAGTAATTACACATGTTTGCGATTACAAACACGAGAAAATATTGCAAACCTCACAAAAAGACATTTCACAAACATTCACCACCTCTGAATTACCGATTGTAAAGAAGATTGTAAACACAAATGTTAATACAGCAGAAACCTTGAAATCAAGAACGTTTGTATTGAACTTGACGCTAATGACAAATAATTTGATTGGTAAAGGGACTATCCCACCTTAACATTATATTTGAGTTGAGATAGCCATTTTTATGGCTAGGCATTGAAATTAAGTATGGTAGCAGTTAAAACAACCACAATGATCTAATCAAAAAGATATTCGAGTTTGATTTTGACATCTGTAAAACATAAGACCCATGTGTATTTGAATAGGGACTCTAAACCGACAGCGTCGTCTCTTTACCCAACTGGTAATGATAGTCGACTTGTTTTAAGGTCAGCCTTGGAATATTTTCGTCTTACATTTCTTGATCCTCGGGTGGTTCGCAATCTAAGCCAATCTAGACACCGGGTGGTTCGCTTTTTCTGCGCAATAGATGTCGACAAAAAATTGTGCCATACATTTGGCAGCACAAAGGATTTCCCTGTTATGAAAAAAAAATCATATGACGTCACCAACCCAACTTTTCGCTTAAAACTAAAAGTTGAATATCTTCCAAGATAAGCATTCTTCTCGGAAAAAAGTTCACGAACATGTTCAACTGACCTCGCCTGACATATAGACATACAATTAAGAGTGATTCGACAACTTGCACAAAGGTAGGACAGTCCCTTTAACAAATTGATTTAACAAATACGTTGTCGTTGTGGTTTATTTTTGTTATTAATAATAAAATTAGATATAGGGAGAATAATCTTTTAAATAACATTTCATCGGAATGAAAACTCTGATTGGAAAAATACATCTTGGTAAGTAATTAGAGCAAACAAAATTTGGCCATTCACCGCGAGGCGGAGCACTCAAAAGAAACTACTCTCAAAAGAAAGATCGTTGAATTTCTCGACCATTTTTAACCTAGCCGATTTCCTACGTCGTAAAGGGTGAAGGTTCATTGCACATTGCACAAGACATCGTTGACCGCTGCAATTATATCGCCATGCGGTTTCTCCGCGCAGAGGCGCCCCTCACATCATAGCGCAATCGGTAAGGTGCACTGTGACTGGACTTCAAAGCTGGAGATCCATGTTCGAAACTCTCGGGAAATATTTTTTTTGGGGGTAGCTACACCTATGTATAACTAAACCATTACCCTAACAACCTCGCCAACGTAACAACCTTACCAAGAAAATAACCTGAACAGTCAAACAACGTCAATTATCAATGGAGTTTCTGAAATTCAGAACCCCTGACCCACGGGAATTACAAGTTTGTAATTGCAAACATTTCCTCACTTCCGTCAACTTTTGAGAAATAGAACATGTGCAATTGCAAACATTTTTACAAACAATATCTTTGTAAACTAGTTAGTAAATAGTAAATTGAGATTTACTGCCCTGGGGTTTTGTGAAATCCAAACTACAAACATGTGTATTTTTTTTTGTAATAACAAAGAAATTCTTTGTAATTACAAACTTTTTTGTTTTGTGAAATTGGTCTCTGGTTACATACTTCAGCAGCCACCGACGGACAAACAAACACACAGACAGATATTGCCAGGTCATACCAGGTCACTGCAGACGACCCAGCAGTCGGTGACAGACAGGTCAGGTCACCTCAAGTCATAAGTTATCGGGAAAATAATTGGTTACCATTGAAGCAGAGTGCAACTGGAGGTGAACACATTCATGACAAATGTTCAGTATTTCGGCACATCCCACTTCCATTGCGCATGTGTTTGCCACACGGTTCTGAACGAACAAATAACAAGACGAAAAATAATATTAGTCACCGTCTCAATGGCAATGCGGACTAGCGACAAGCACAATGCGCACTGAAGACCTGTTAGCTACGAATAACGCTACATTTCTGCGCCTTCTGCCTCATGCCGGGTCTGGGCTAATCTACAGCCATGTCTTTGCAACGAACAGCTGCACGTGCTGCCGAGGAAAAGGACAGCTGCAACACAGTCATATGAATACACACTGTTGCGCAGAAATCGCGCTATTGCAGGGAAGATAAACTGTGCAATAACTCAGCCGTGACAATTTGAACCGCGAGCGAGTGTTGAGGCATGCTACAAACGTACTCATTTGAAACAAAAGAAGTGCAGCCGAGTCCCGCAGTTTAAGTAAATAGCAATATTGTGGTAACAGTAAGGTAAAATGATACATTAAAATTATGGTGGGGTCAGGACACGTGCAGCAAGCTTGGCTTAGCGTGGGTCCTCATCTGGGAAATCCATCCCATCAAATCATTCCAACTAAATTTATATATAACAAAATGTTGGATGAAATCAGCGAGGTGAAAGCGACAGCATGCATTACGAATAAGAAAGAAGTTGCCCCCCCCCCCGCCCTTAGGGCTAAAGGGGCCTCCTGGAGCCGCCGGTGGCCCCTCCCCATAATCTAAGCCCGCCTCGTCAAAATGCCCACCCAGTCCAAAATTCTTACGGGAGGCCCTGGTCTATTCGGTGACGGAAAAACGACGACACCGTCTCAGGCAGCCGCGCTGCAAGACGGTGTTCACAAACTGCTCTCCTGCGGGGTGGGGGGCTACCATACACTGGTCTGCTCACGTCCTTCGTCGTTGAAGCTGACTCGCCCGCAGTGGGGATTACCCCCGGCCATCCCAACCCCCGGCCAAGTGACCCCAGCCCCCCGTCCAAGTCCCCGGGGTGACTTGGCCGGTTGAGTGACCTGTACAAATGTGTAAATGCTACTAAAACGAACTGTACTATCGTTCTATGCTTAACCCGCGCACTGCAGGGGCTTTGCACCGAACACGAACTGCATGGGGGTTGATTTCCGCCCCCCCCCCTGAGATCTCGAAAACTACGCTACGTAGCGAAAAGCGGAAAACGGCATTTGATAGCTTGATACATGTTCTATCGAAAGTATTTAGTATTGTTTTAGGTCAGGTCAAAATTGAGGTCACCAGAGGTCATCAAAGGTCAAATTTTCCATTTTTTCTCTCCTGTTTTAGGACATCGCTCCAGAAATTCCCATATATCTCAGAAACTATGATAGTTAGAAACAAACAGAAAAAAGAAAACGCCAGCCAGTGAAATTTGCAATCGCTATGGTGACCTCAAATTTGATCTCAAGTCAACATTTGAGGCTCCAGAGTTCAAAAAAGGGAAAAAATACGTTTTTATGCTAAATCGTTTTTCGCTATTAACTTTTTCTGTAATACAGATAACGGAAAATTGTTTACGTCATTGTGTTTATCTTGTCAAGGCGCTTTGCATGATATACATGGTGACCTCGTTAAGTTAACTTAAAAAAAATGACCTCAGGTCAAGGTCAAGTGGTGACCCAAGTAGGGCATGTTGCATATGGGAAGACGTGTCTTGACGAGACAAACACACTGATGCCTGTTGTACTTCTCTATCTTCATTATGTCGGGAGATATTGACAAAAAAGTGATGGTAACCTCACATGACCTTAAATGACCCAATAGGGGTCACTGAACACAACTTACACTTGGATCATCAATAATATCCTATAATAACATGATCCAGAAGTAATTGGACTAATATCATGCATATCCTTAGCATTTGTATATTTCCCCATTGACTTATTATGGGGAGGTTACGAAATTGACCTGACCTTAGGTCACCGATATCAAAATTCCGAGATAAACGAATTGTAAGTACGTATGCCCTCATGACATCCTGTCAGTTTCAAACTGATCGGTGAAAAACTTTGGCTTTGGCACAACTGCAAACATTTTTGGTGGTGGGGTCACTTGACCTGGTCTGGTGACCTGACCTGAGATGACCCTAGGTTATTTTTCTTCTTCAAAGTGTGCGCAATTGATGTCCTGACAGGTGTTGGAAAACCCGGCGGCGCTGCGCGCCGCCGTTTTTCGCTATCTTTTAAAAACCTGAGGGGGGGGGGGGGGGGGGGGGGGGCGGAAATCCCCCCCCCCCCCTGCAGGGCGCGGGTTAATATGCCGGAACAACAAATACATTTGACACCTATTAGCATTGTGTAAGTGATCAAACGTGACCATGATTTACAAATATATTTAAAAAAGACCAAGTGACCCCGTTCTCCCCTATCATAGGCGTCGCCACGGGGGATGGGTTATATATTATAGCACCATTCGCAGCACTTCAAATGATACAAAGGGTACGACTGATATTGCAAATACCTATAGCCAACGTTTTGTCAATAAAAAAAGCTGAAATAGGGGCACCCTCAAAATATGGCGGACCAAATCTCCGTTGAGTATTCAGATTTGGGTATAAGTAGGGCCACCACTGCACTTAATGAACCCCCCCCCCCCCCCCCCCCTTGAAGATTTTCTGGATCCGCCCCTGCAAACGTGGCAAATCAATCTAACGTTACAAACAAACGTATTGCATCATTTTCACCAGGGTCATGTACTGTTCCAACCCGCCAACGTTCAAGCCTGTTTAACTGTGACAATTATGTCTTCCGTCTAGTAATATGGCCTTTCATCCTGTGACGCTCAAGTGAGCTCTTCAGGGGCAGCAGGCAGCCCGGCAGGCGCCGTGGACACACTCAGTTCGTCCTCCGCTGCGGACACAGGTGCATACTCAGAGTTCGTTCGGCCGCCGACAGATGTCAGGCCAGTCACCAGCGCCATCTTGCCACGTAGCCGCTGCGCGCGCAGCATCCGGTTGACGCGGTTCGAGACTGAATCGCGACTGCGCCGGCGTGCGCCCGGATCGTACTGAGCCAGACTCGGACAGACAGCGCGTCCCGCACAGAAACATATGGCCACCGCCGTCAGGAAGACCAACGTCATTAAAAGCGTGACCCCGGCGGCGCCGAACACGTCCTTCTCTTCCGGTCTGTCATTTCCGGCCGGCCGCGAATCCGAGTCATCACTGTCCTCGCCAAGCTCTTGCTCCACCGCCTCAGCCTCTTCCGTCGCCGCCTCCTCCTGTATTTCCCGCAGACTGTCGGCGATCGCCGCCGCGCCCTGCTCGTCCTGCCCTCTAGTGAGCGCGTCTGCAAGCTTCGGTTCGCCGAGATCCCGCAGCGCGTCGCGCAGCGCGGCCACGTCTCCGGAGCGGCGATTCCAGCGGCGCAGGAGCGGGAGGCAGGGACGGTCGAGTCGTTCGGCGTCACCGGAGAGTTGGCGGTAGAGCTGGACACACTGGTCCCGGCTGAGCGCGTCCGCCACAGACTGCAGCGTCGGACTCGGCACACCGGCCAGGGTAGGCGCTACGAGCAGCACACCGACCGCGCAGCGCTGGGTCAACCGCATGTTGGGGAGGTAGTGATGATGTTACACCGAAACTCACACAAACACTGGAAAACTGACTTGTAAAACGTCAGTTTTACAAGTCAAAATGACGTTTTAGGCCAGACGTTCCTCTGTTGGCTTCAGGATGTCGAATCAAAACGAACTAATACTGAATGAGTTGACAGCAGTTTCGGAAAGTTCGCATTATAAAATACGGTTGAATTTGTCTAGTCAGGGTTCCGTTAAACGCAACTTGTCCTGACTCAGCTCTAACAATTCACGTCAGACGACCGCGTACCGCATGCTGAAGATCAGCAGTTGCACTCACTCACACCTACCTAGAAGAAGACGAGACTTGAGCATTACGCATAATATAATCATATACCGCCTTGCATGTACCATTGAGAATTTCTTGAAATGCATAAACTCAAAATGGGTAAAAGCACGTGAATTGTGTACGTAAACGCTTCAGTAATGTGCTTCGGTAAGAAATTATATAAAAGTGCATACAGATAACGAGTGAAGTTTTATTCGCAATCAATGACAACATGCAATCCAAGTTCCTAAACAACTGACGTTTCGACAAACAGGGTGTCTTCGTCAGTGCTAATTCTAAATATTTACATTCTAAAGACATTAGACACAAAGACATTAAGACAAAGACAAGCAATCACAATCAGCTTCAGGCAAACTCAGAGTCTTAGTTTGCCTGAAGCTGATTGCGATTGTTTGAGTTTGTCTTAATGTCTTTGTGTCTAATGTCTGTCTTTATAATTTATATATTTATAATTAGCACTGACGAAGACACCCTGTTTTTTTTTATAATTTAGTCCGAATCTTTTTGAATGGAAGGATTTCCGAGGTCAGACCCCGCGCTAAGCGTAGCTTGTTGCGCAGGCCCTGACCCCCACCACCCGACCAAGCAATTCCTGGCGTCCGGCAGAATTTAGAAGCGAAAGTTTTACGTGCCCGACACACCTGGACACGGCCCGCCACGCCCTCTGATGTCACCTGACCTTGAGTGCGACCGGTGCCACCGGCCGCAGGCCATCCCAGTCAGGGAAAAATAGCGAGAGCCGAAGCGACTTGAACCCGGGCTGCCACTACCGGGTGAGGTCGGAAGTCCGGCGCTCTCCCAGCTACAAGGGCGGATGTTTGTCGTAACGTCTGTTTCTTTTAGAAACTTCAGGTACCTTCTCCTACATCAATTTTACATCTTCTGTGCAAAAATGAAGGAAATCTCGTCGGAAATTTTCGAGACATATCGAATTTAGTGACGTCACTAAACACGAGTTTGACACAAAAATCCGGTAAACTTTAGCAGGTCGTACAAATGCCATATTTTGAGCAAAATGTAATCGAAAAAACGTCAAAAGATGGCAAATAACAAGGGCTACAAAATGGCTATCTCGGGTTGTTGGAAATTTTGGTTTTTGACCCCCCCCCCAAAAAAAAAGACCTAAAAAAAAATACAAAACATATACAACAAAAACCGAAGATGTGTTGAAGAAGGAGAATACTCAAACCAAATTGAATAGCAATATCTTTATTTTTGACTGACTTATGGCTGCCTAAATAATGAGTGACTCATGGCGTCATATTTTGAAATTGCATTTTTTGGCTTTAAGTGACCAGATCCAAAAATAAATGCCAGCACTGTATTTCTGAGACAAAACTGGTCTCTAAACTTGCCTTTTTTATTTAAATTTTAAATAACTTCCAATTTTGACCTTGTGATCTGACTATGGTGTCAGATTGTGCTACTATCTGAAAATGGCTGCTACTATCGGATTATACGTGTAGAATAACCCATACAACATGTGTCGCATGGCTTTCGTAGACCTGTGACCTTTTGTGACCTGATCTTGAACTTACAATTTCAATTCCTTTGCTTACATGTCATTTTCTTATGCGGGATATGTAGTATACCTTTGAGAGCACTTTGTGCGATAATAGTCTCAATCTAAGGCTTTGGATGGAAAGTATGGCCTAAAAACTTAAATATCTCAATTTTGACATTTGACCTGCCCGTGACTTGACATCTGACCTTATTTTGACATTTTCGTGTATGCTTTGGATGCGTTTCATTGAGAGCTTTCGATTGCCGCCTTGCGCGTCTCGTTGTGGTTATTGGTTCGGAAGATAACCAGGGGGCGACAACCCCCCCTCCAGCCAATGGCGTTCGGCGGAGACCCCAGTCAATGTCGGGTTAACCCTATTCCCTGCGGGCGGCCAGAATTACGTTAACCTGCGGGGAGGGGCAGATTCTGCCCCCCCCCCCCCCCCCCCAGAGATCTCGAGAACCGCTCGGTCGATTTCGGTGGGGAAAACGCCATTCGATTAATCATGACTAGATCTCTCTTTTTGGACCCCGAAATTTTCGTGCTAATCAAAACATTTATTCGCAATCAATGACCAGGGGGGCCAGGGGGCAAAAAATACGAAAATTTTGGGTGTTTTTTTTTAAAGGTCGTTGCGGCCATGTGGCTCGACCGATTTTCATGCTCCAAACGTTTTTGAGCTTCAAATGTACTGGTATTTAATATATCAAAAGACATACAACAAAATACCAAATCATAGGCGTATTCAGGGAATGTAAAATGGGGGGATTTTCTGGAGAAAAAATATGTGCTGTTCGTGATTGTCTGGGACGACATCAACGTTACATGTGGGCATTATATGCTGTAATTTGTTAAATTTGATATATTGCGCATAGGCGGATCCAGGTAAAAAAACATGGGGGCACCATGCGCATAACGCTTTTATCATCTTACTAATTTGAAGTTGGACCTAATTTGAGGGTGGATATCACCTCCCATTCGTTTAGCCTGAGCGCGCCTCTGCCCCCAAAATATGTACAATCTCAGTATCTATGACGCATATTACATTGCAATTGTTTCTGACGCATTTATTGCACTGCAAACCACGAAGGAAGTATGCGACGCAAAAACGCATTCGTAACACCCTCCCCAAAACAGGAGCCTAGAACCGCCTCTGCTAAACCGATTTTTTCAACATTTTGACACAACACGCGCCATTCAATTTTGGGAAAAGTCACAAAGTTTCAGGACGCTAGGCCTAACGATTTAGAAGCGACAAGTGAAAAACCACCGGGAGGGGCAGAATCTGCCCCCGCAGGGAATAGGGTTAAGTGAGTCCGAATATTCGTATTGGATAGAGTTCTGACACCAGAACCCACGATAAGCAAAGCTTGTTGCGCAGAACCTGACCACACTATCCACTCGACGAATGCCAGGTCATTGACCACATTAAGTGGATAGTTTTACTTCTCCGAGTGACTTAAGGCGTTCCGCCCGGCCCTGTCTGCTGGCTTCATTTGACCATAAATGCGGCCGCTGCCACCGGCTACAGGTCATGATCGCCAGGAGCAAATAGCTAGCATCGAAGCGTCCCGATCCCACATTGCCAGGGTGAGTCAGATTGTAAACCCAGTGCTCTCCCGACTGAGCCATACAGGCGAACAAATGTACAAACACATAGAAATGATTGGCGATACAGGTTTTGTCATACAAGGTTAGTCAGTACGCAGGTTTTGTCCACATATCGCCATAGCATGTAACATTTTTACATTGAGCTTTCCAACCTGCCTGTGGCCTGTGGCTAAGCTGTGTGATGTAGGGCACAGTACTGAGTACAGTCACCATACCTTTGACAGCACTTGTGTTGAATGTGGATATATTGGATGTGGATATATTGTTTTTTATGAAACAATAAACTGATATCACAACATGCCCTTTGCCCTGACCTTGACCAATAGCCAGCTTCAAATTAAAAACCTTACATGCACAATTACATAATTATAATGTGGTATTTAGATGTTTTATTGAGATCTTTCCAATGTCACCTTTTGCATTTAAAATCATTTATTTATTCTGGAGATATGGAGGGAGGATAAAATTTGACTTTCCCCAGCAGTACACCTTCAATTTGATATCCCAGCGCTAGGAGAGTAAAGTAAAGTAGCCTACCTGCTTGTGAAGTTCTTTCCAAGGTGGTGTTCCTTTCTTGTACATTGCTTTTCTCATGTTCTCTCGCAAACTGCCATTGCTTGTAACTGAAGATGTTGGAGAGAAAAAGGATCCTTCAGCAAACATTTTGCCTGCAAAATAGAGCAAAATAAAGATGCAAGTAATATACAATAAATGTCATTACCAACATAGCATCTCTGGCAAATAGGTATGCAACATTGTGAAATATTCCTGTGGTATCACACATAACAAGCCACACAACACACACACACACACAGGTGACAATGTAAGATGGTATGAATTCTGTATAAAAGTGGCAGAGATAAGTTATGAAGTTTCTGGTTCTGTAATTATGGAAAATGTGATAATTATGCTACTGATATTAGGTGTTGAGGGCATACAAATGTGGACAATATATTCTCATAACATGTATGGAGCACCTTATCATGTGTGGAGTGTAGGGAATTAGGGCAAACAACCAAATGTGTTACCATAGGGGGGGGGGGGGACACCGCCCCCCCCCCTCCTCAGGCTGGGGGGGGGGGGATTGCACCCCAGTTTTGGACACATAAA
The DNA here is from genome assembly GCA_036785665.1 of Chirona hameri. Classification (NCBI taxonomy): domain Eukaryota; kingdom Metazoa; phylum Arthropoda; class Thecostraca; order Balanomorpha; family Balanidae; genus Chirona; species Chirona hameri. The sequence goes on along the minus strand of JAXIVJ010003913.1, from coordinate 64,992 downwards.
TCCATACCCTGTTCATAAAAAATGCAGGTTTCAATATAAAAAATGAAAAAATATCAGTGCAATGGAAGCGTGGAAGGTATCTGGACGATATTTTTACTTTTCTTGAGGGAAGTTGACAGGAATTTTAATGGAATTTCGGTAGCAGAAAAACGGTCACATTATGGCGTTAATGTGCCCTATTTGTTGTTTAGGCACACTTTGTGCTTGCTGAAAGGAAACACTGGCACATAGTTTTAAGACATGAACGTTTTTGTGTCCAAGTTTTCAGTCACTTCGACCGAATAGCTGCAAAGAAATAAGCTTCTGAAAACCATGGCTACGATCGGCCCGCTCATACGTAGATTTTCCCCCTAGTTGACGGAAGACCTTGCTCCGCTCGGTAATCAAACTGTTTATGCCGGGTCCTGACCTAGAAAATCTATTCATTCAAAAACTTCGGACTAAATTTATAAAATAAAATATGCAAGCCATTTCGTTTAAGTTCTGCCCAAATGCGTTCAAAGATTGCAAACCGATGTAGTTTTCGGATAACTATTTCATCCATTACTCCAAGTACATGAGTTACTTCATCCGCATCCGTTTCGGCCAGCCGTCTACAAACGACTACCCCGCGTAACGAGCCAGCGGCAGTCACCAGTCACGGGGCGATCCGTCCTCCTGGTACAGTTACGGGCCCCCCGGGTCGGCCAGCATGCAGAACAGTGCGATGCGCTGAGCTTAAGAAGAAGATAGAAAAACACGCCAGTGACGTTGCCTTGTATCGCACCACCGACCTCCTAAATATCTATCAAACCCGACCCTGACCCCATGACCACCGAGCCAGTGTCTCCCGAAAGTAAAAAGTCAGTCAGCTGGGTGGCGCATATAAGTTCTGATATTCACAGCATATTAAGAATAATTATAATTACAGTCCATTGTGATCATGGAACGACGCAAAATTTGCCTACGATAGAGCGACCCTACATCCCCACGGCCCACTAACATGCCAAATTTCGCGGTTTTGACTGCAAGGTGCGCAGAGTTATTAAACAATCGGATGACATCCAAACAGACAGACGGACATAGGCTGGTGGCTGCCAGTTGCCACTTCTTATAATTAGTATAAAATAGCTTTCTATGTAACACAAATAACTAGGATATGTATCCCAAACAGCAATGAGCGAATCGCCTGGCAGTGCCTAATGCCTATCAAATATAGTTGTTTGAACTTTGAACAATCTACCATGAAGATTTCCGAAGAAGTTATTGTTTTTCATCTATCACCTGTTATAGTTTTAAATAGGTATATACAAATAAAGTTGGTACATACAACAGAAAATTGTGTTCCTAAGTAAAAATTATAAGGTAAAAACTGATTTTCCTTCACATTGTCGCAAACCGTACTGATGGTTCATTCAGCACCTTGTCCCCCACTCAAAAACCTGTGGTGACACCCCTGCAAACAACAGCAATGCCAGACACATCCTAATGCTAAAATTTGCATGCTATTGGTGATATAATGTGTTAGCATTGTCTACATCTCCAAGTTTCAACAGCATGAACAGTCTGGTGTAAGGAAATGTCTCACATTAGTTTAATACCTTATATTTTGTTTTGTGCTTTAAGTGCTGACAGCTTTGACCCTTACCAGGAACTCAGTGATCAAATTTATGAATTAAACAAGACCCTCCAGAATAGTCTTAAGAGGAGGCTGGATATAGGGCTAATAGGATATAGGATAATAGGAATAATAGGATAATAGGATATAGGGCAAGACGATATAGGGCAAATATAGGGCAAGACGAGTAATAGTAGGAAATGTGAGTAGAAGAATGTGATTGGGAAATGCTGTAATGAAGGATGCATTGTGTGTATGGAAAATGGAAATGCAAGTAGGATAATTAGTTTAGGAATGAGGTATTAGAAGATGCTTGTGTGTATGCAAAGTGAAAGGATGTGCACAGAGTGATGTGCTGCCAACTATTATCATGCTGCTGTGTGTGGGGGTTGTTTTCTCTTATTTAATTGTATTGATTTGTTTCTCCTTTATTTCAGTAGCATAGTCACCTTTCACTAAACTAACAATATACCTGGTACATCATCCCCAGCAATTATCCTTAACTGTTAAGTCCTATGGAACGTCCTAGGGAAACCCATCCTTTCCATTCACTGCTTAGTCTTCCAATCTTGACCGAGCCCAAAATCTGGAGATAAAATAGTCAGAAGAAAGAAGATATTGAAGATACCAAAGAATCAGACTGGACGCTCTGAGCCCAAGAGGCTATGCACCCTAACCTTCAACAACAACAGCTTTAACCAAGAATGAGAAGAAATCAAGCTGAAGTTTTACTTAGAAGACATTTTTTTCTTCTTAAATAAATTTAGTCTGAATGTTTTTGAATGGATGGATTTCCGAGGTCAGGCCACATGCTAAGCATAGCTTGTTGCGCAGGCCCTGACCTCACCACCCGAACAAGCAATTCCTGGCGTCCGGCAGAATTTAGAAGCAAAAGTTTTATGTGCCAAACATACCTGGACACGGTCCGCCCCGCCCTCTGATGTCACCTGACCTTGGGTGCGACCGCTGCCACCGGCCACAGGTCATCCCAGTCGGGGGCAAATAGCGAGCGCTGAAGCCACTGGAACCCGGGCTGCCACTACTGGGTGAGGTCAAAAGTCCAGTGCTCTCCCAACTGAGCTACAGGTGTGGACTCAGGAGGCTCAGATCTTAAACTAGTAGATTAGGCTTAGGTAGGGTAAAGGACCCCAGATGTCAAATGTGTCAAAATGCCAGACTTCACGCTAATAGCAGTGCAGCAGTGGTTTGAGATGTTGGGAAGCATGCCCAAGGATTACTGTATCATCTACACCATCAGTGGAATGAAAAGTCCTGTATTTGTATGTCTATTAGCACTGTCCTTTTGCTAAAAACAACAATAGTAGCCCATGTACAGAGCTAGGATAGAAGTTTCAACTTGTTTAAACCCTTCAGTCCCAACTCCCATGTAAATATTCCGAGACAAAACAAATAATAAGAGGTGGATACACACTATTCATACCTGTTATGTCGAAGTACTTTTTTTGCTGCTAAATTATGAAAACAAATATGGGTAGTTAGGTAGACATGTCAGTATTGCACGATTCTTCACAGATTTTGAGGTTGTGTCCCAGAAATCAAAGTAAAAAATCGCTTCGCTCAGGCTGGCGGCCCGGAGCCCTGTTCGGCTAGGTCCGTGAAGTTAGCGTCGGATTTGGATTCGAATTCAGCGTCGAGTAGCGATTCGCTCCAAAATCTAATTACAGGTCAATTGGGGCACGTTGATCACGAAAATAACATTTATTTTGACATTCAAGGTCATCTTCAAGGTCATTTTCAAGGTCAAATGACGGGGCGCCTCAAAACGCCCTTAACGGCTGTTCCAATTGCAAAAACAATGGTCTCAGTCGATTCTTCAGGTCCATATCTAACCTCCGCATTAGAAACCTCACGCGTGCCTCATATCCTTGAGACCATAAAAGGTTCTCAAAGGACGGGGCGCCTCAAAACGCCTTTAAGGGTTGTTCCAATTGCAAAAATAATGGTCTCAATCGATTCCCCGGGTCCATATCTAACCTCCGCATTGGCAACCTCACGCGTGCCTTATATCCTTGAGACCATAAAAGGTTCTCAAAGGGCGGGGCGCCTCAAAAAGCCCCTAAAGGCTGTTCCAATTGCAAAAACAATGGTCTCAGTCGATTCCTCAGGTCCATGTCTAACCTCTGCATTGGCAACCTCACGCGTGCCTTATATCCTTGAGACCAAAAAAGGTTATCAAAGGACGGGCGCCTCAAAACGCCTTTAAGGGTTGCTCCAATTGCAAAAATAATGGTATCAATCGATTCCCCGGGTCCATATCTAACCTCCGCATTGGCAACCTCACGCGTGCCTTATATCCTTGAGACCATAAAAGGTTATCAAAGGACGGGGCGCCTCAAAATGCCCTTAATGGCTGTTCTAATTGCAAAAACAATGGTCTCAGTCGATTCCTCAGGTCGATATCTTACCTCCGCATTAGAAACCTCACGCGTGCCTGATATCCTTGAGACCATAAATGGTTCTCAAAGGACGGGACGCCTCAAAACGCCTTTAAGGGTTGCTCCAATTGCAAAAATAATGGTCTCAATCGATTTCCCGGGTCCATATCTAACCTCCGCATTAGCAACCTCACGCGTGCCTTATATCCTTGAGACCATAACAGGTTATCAAAGTACGGGGCGCCTCAAAACGCCTTTAAGAGTTGCTCCAATTGCAAAAATAATAGTCTCAATCAATTCCCCGGGTCCATATCTAACCTCCGCATTGGCAACCTCACGCGTGCCTTATATCCTTAAGACCATAAAAGGTTATCGAAGGACGGGGCGCCTCAAAACGCCCTTAACGGCTGTTCCAATTGCAAAAACAATGGTCTCAGTCGATTCCTCAGGTCCATATCTAACAACCGCATCAGAAACCTCACGCGTGCCTCATATCCTTGAGACCATAAAAGGTTATCAAAGGACGGGGCGCCTCAAAACGCCATTAAGGGTTGCTCCAATTGCAGAAATAATGGTCTCAATCGATTCCCCGGGTCCATATCTAACCTCCGCTTTAGAAACCTCACGCGTGCCTCATATCCTTGAGACCATAAAAGGTTCTCAAAGGACGGGGCGCCTCAAAACGCCCTTAACAGCTGTTCCAATTGCAAAAACAATGGTCTCAGTCGATTCCTCAGGTCCATATCTAACCTCCGCATTAGAAACCTCACGCGTGCTAAATATCCTTGAGACCATAAAAGGTTCTCAAAGGACGGGGCGCCTCAAAACGCCTTTAAGAGTTGCTCCAATTGCAAAAATAATGGTCTCAATCGATTCCCGGGTCCATATCTAATCTCCGCATTGGCAACCTCACGCGTGCCCTATATCCTTGAGACCATAAAAGGTTGTCAAAGGACGGGGCGCCTCACAACGCCCTTAACAGCTGTTCCAATTGCAAAAACAATGGTCTCAGTCGATTCCTCAGGTCCATATTTAACCTCCGCATTAGAAACCTCACGCGTTCCTCATATCCTTGAGACCATAAAAGGTTCTCAAAGGTTAGATATGGACTAATGCGGAGGTTAGATATGGACCTGAGGAATCGACTGAGACCATTGTTTTTGCAATTGGAACAGCCGTTATGGGCGTTTTGAGGCGCCCCGTCCTTTGAGAACCTTTTATGGTCTCAAGGATATAAGGCACGCGTAAGGTTGCCAATGTGGAGGATATATATGGACCCGGGGAATCGATTGAGACCATTATTTTTGCAATTGGAGCAACCCTTAAAGGCGTTTTGAGGCGCCCCGTCCTTTGAGAACCTTTTATGGTCACAAGGATATGAGGCACGCATGAGGTTTCTAATGCGGAGGTTAGATATGGACCTGAAGAATCGACTGAGACCATTGTTTTTGCAATTGGAACAGCCGTTAAGGGCGTTTTGAGGCGCGCCGTCCTTTGAGAACCTTTTATGGTCTCAAGTATATAATGCGCGCGTGAGGTTGTCAATGCGGAGGTTAGATATGGACCCGGGGAATCGATTGAGACCATTATGTTTGCAATTGGAGGAACCCTTAAAGGCGTTTTGAGGCGCCCCGTCCTTTGAGAACCTTTTATGGTATCAAGGATATGAGGCACGCGTGAGGTTTCTAATGCGGAGGTTAGATATGTACCTGAGGAATCCACTGAGACCATTGTTTTTGCAATTGGAACAGCTGTTAAGGGCGCTTTGAGGCGCCCCGTCCTTTGAGAACCTTTTATGGTCTCAAAGATATAAGGCACGCGTGAGGTTGCCAATGCGGAGGTTAGATATGGACCCGGGGAATCGATTGAGACCATTATTTTTGCAATTGGAGCAACCCTTAAAGGCGTTTTGCGGCGCCCCGTCCTTTGAGAACCTTTTATGGTCTCAAGGATATTTTGCACGCGTGAGGTTTCTAATGCGGAGGTTAGATATGGACCTGAGGAATCGACTGAGACCATTGTTTTTGCAATTGGAACAACCGTTTAGGGCGTTTTGAGGCGCTTCGTCCTTTGAGAACCTTTTATGGTCTCAAGGATATAAGGCATGTGTGAGGTTGCCAATGCGGAGGTTAGATATGGACCCGGGGAATCGATTGAGACCATTATTTTTGCAATCGGAGCAACCCTTAAAGGCGTTTTGTGGCGCCCGTCCTTTGAGAACCTTTTATGGTGTCAAGGATATAAGGCACGCGTGAGGTTGCCAATGCGGAGGTTAGATATGGAACCGGGGAATCGATTGAGACCATTATTTTTGTAATTGGAGCAACCCTTAAAGGCGTTTTGAGGCGCCCGTCCTTTGAGAACCTTTTATGGTCTCAAAAATATGAGGAACGCGTGAGGTTTCTAATGCGGAGGTTAGATATGGACCTGAGGAATCGACTGAGACAATTACTTTTGCAATCGGAACAGCCGTTAAGGGCGTTTTGAGGCGCCCCGTCCTTTGAGAACCTTTTATGGTCTCAAGGATATAAGACACGCGTGAGGTTGCCAATGCGGAGGTTAGATATGGACCCGGGGAATCGATTGAGACCATTATTTTTGCAATTGGAGCAACCCTTAAAGGCGTTTTGAGGCGTCCCGTCCTTTGAGAACCTTTTATGGTATCAAGGATATGAGGCACGCGTGAGGTTTATAATGCGGAGGTTAGATATGGACCTGAAGAATCGACTGAGACCATTGTTTTTGCAATTGGAACAGCCGTTAAGGGCGTTTTGAGGCGCTCCGTCCTTTGACCTTGAAAATGACCTTGAAGATGACCTTGAATGTCAAAATAAATGTTATTTTCGTGATCAGCGTGCCCCAATTGACCTGTAACCAGATTTTGGAGCGAATCGCTACTCGACCCTTAATTGGAATCCGAATTCGGATTCGGATCCGCTAACTTCACGGACATTGTTCGGCTGCCGGCTCTCACGCTAGCCAGTGCTAGTGGGCTCGCAGGTTGCCTAGCAACGTGCGATTCACCAATCAGGAGCGAGCAAACGATGACGATACGCGCACAGTTTCATGTACGCGTGCCCCCTTACGTGACGTCACGTGCTCGCGCGCGAGCGGCATTCCAGCGATTGAAAAAGAGCGCTAGCATGGCTTGCTAACGGGTTTGCTCGCCGGTGTTCGGCGGCCGCGAGCCGACGTCACTCATTATGACGACACTGCCCTGTGTGACGTCGGTGAGCGCTCTCGCGAGAGCCGGCCACCGAACAGCGCTCGGGATCAACTTTGACAGCTCCCGTCTCAGTCTCTCCATTTTTGCCTCAGACTTTGCTGCCACATTCGCGGTATTAGTACTGCCAAATTGAAACTAGAAACTTTAAAACTTCGTAGAATCTACGTAGAACCAGTAAGACGCCGAAGTTGGCGATGGACGAGCCAGCGCGAAGAAAATGTATGGTGAATTTCAACTCCATTGGGCAAGTAGGTTCTGAGATACAAAAATGGTGCGCACGTGCGCACGTGCAGAAGCACCCCACCCCTGACTTGTGGGAAAGTGGCGGCTGAGACCCAGCCTGAGGCCGAGAGGCGTCGCTACCTTCTAAAAAGTGTGTGTGTGTGTGGGGGGGGGGGGGGGGTCCACTGCCAGGGGGCGCCATACCCAGAGGAGGGGGCGCCCGGCCTCATGAACTTCCTAGATTGAAATAGTTCACCTTGAATTTTTTTACCCAACACGATTTTATTATATTTTTAATACAATTTCTTTTATATTGTCAAAAATGGCCTTATATCGCGCCGATTCAGGACAGAAGGCCGTACATTTTTATTGTTTATCAAAACTATATGCATACTCTCTGAGTCATAGTCCTGACGTCACGCGAATGTAAAAAGTGATTCAGCCAATCAGATTCGAAAGTAGTCGCGTAAAGATAGACTCGCATTGGAAATGTGCCAACCGGTGGCCGGCGATTCGCTTGCTAGCACCAGCTGCAAGCTGATTGGCTGATGGTATAGCCTCTGCCCGGGCTAGAACCAGTACAACATTCTTTCGCCAGCACCGCATTCCTTCGCCAAAAACTCAAATATTTTCGGCTGGAGTCTTTTCAGTCAAGACAAATTGCAGATAGGGGTTTCCCAACACGGGCTACAAAACTGCTATCTCAGTTTAAAACTAATGTTGAAGGTGAACTATTTCCTTTAATTTCACGGCCCCTCTTTCGCATAAAAAGAGCAAGTGAACTTGCTACCAATCTTTCCATATTGGGAGGATGGGTTTTATGCCAGATTTGTTTTTCTCAAAGCGTCGCGAAACAGCGTTATTGCTGATGGGAAGACATTTGCAATGCCCGGTCAATGGTGGTGAAACATGCATCGACGAGTTATAATTACATATAGACGAATTATATATACGAATCAAGACATAAATGTCGACGTTACGCAGCGGGCAATTCATTTTTTTGTTGGTTTTAAATCGAAAAATACAGCTTTGACAACTTCAAACATACACCCGCACAGCGGCACGCTCATGCAAGGACTGCGCATTGTACATCAACATGGGACATATTCCTGACTAATGAGCGACTAGTTTAATTAACCCGCTCTCCGCTGGGGAGGGGGGGAGGGGGGTAAATTGTACCCCACCCCCGGATTTTCTCAATAACTTGAAAACTAATAGTAGAAAATCAAGGTTTGATGCAAATTGCAAAACAAAAACGTCAAAAGAACGGAAATGACATTCTCTTAAAAATGGCTATCTCGGATTTGCGAAATTTTGGGTTTTGAACCCCCCCCCCCCCCCCCCAAAAAAAAAAAAATCCATAAAATATTTTTTTAGATATTCAACAAACTGGAATATATGTTAGCGAACCAACTATGAACGATACCCAAACCAAATTTCAAAGTAATATCTTTATTTTTTACTAACTTATGGCTGCCTAAGTATAAGTAACTCACGACGTCATTTTGTCCAGTTATATTGTTTTGCTTTTATTGACCAGATACAGACAAATAAATACCACCGCTGTATTTCTGAGACAAAGCTGGTCTAGAAACATGCCTTTTGTATTTATATTAATCAATTTCAAATGTTGTCCTTGCTGTGACCCGACCTTGACCTGAGGGCCATTATTTGGGGTCAGGTTGTGAAAATGACTGCTACTATCGAATTTTACGTGTAAAATAACACATACAACATGTGTCGCATGACTTTCGTAGACCTGTGACCTTTTGTGACCTGACATTGACCTTGAACTTTGCTTAAAAGTTAACTTTCGCTTATACGGGATATGCATTACATTATACCTTTGAGAGCACCTTGTGCGATAATAGTCGCAATCTAAGGCTTTGGATGGAAAGCATGACCCAAAAACTCAAATTCCTCAATTTTGACCTTTGACCTGATCTGACCTGATATGTGACCTTGTTTTAAGAATTTCGGGTATGCAATATATTCGTCTCCTTGAGAGATTTCGATCGCCGCCTTGTGCGTACCGCTGCGGTCATTAGTTCGGAAGATACGAGGGGAGAGGTCAAATGTACCCCCCCCCCCCCCCCCCCCCCAGCGGAGCGCGTTCGGCTGTCGACCAGAGTTCGTCACGGGCTGGGCCGGCCCTATGGGCCATGGGCCGGGCCTGGGCTGGGCCTGGGCTGGGCCTGGGCTGGGCCTGGGCTGGGCCTGGGCTGGGCCTGGGCTGGGCCTCAACTTTAAGGAAATCATCGGGCTCTGGACGGGCCTGGGCTGAGAATATTGAAGCTCAGGTCAGAGCTGAAAAATATTTCAACCAGCAGTTCACTTCAACAGCAACACACTGTTGCTGTGGCTGTGGGTTTTTCTTTGTTTTTGGTTAGCATAGTTGGTTCATTGTTTCACATTTATATTATACAAGTAAATATGCTAGGATGGTGATTGCAAATGTTGTGAAAATATGTATATGCTTAATCGTTCATATTAAGCATATAAATATTTTCACAACATTTGCAATCACTATCCTAGCATATTTACTTGTACAGGGCCGGACTGGCCCTGGACCTCAATATTATGAATTTGACCGGGCCTGGTCCGGGCCTGGGCTTGGTGTTCATGGGCCAGGGCTGGGCTGGGCTGGGGGTTGGTGGGCCCGTGACGAACACTGCTGTCAACCCAGCGGGGCGCGGGTTAGCGGATCATATCGACTACCACTCGATGCATTTCACTCCACATATTCACAGCACTGAAGGTTTGGGTAGTAAATAAAATTAACAATGAAGAAAATAATTACAGGAAAGCTTATCAAGAAAGGAAAGGAAACATCAGCCAATAACTTGCAAACGGTACATCGTAGACATAAGAATGGTACCGATCGCTTCGGTGCATCATGACAGGTACAGTGGTGAATAATCAAAGGGATCGGCCCAGGTGCACAACCAGAAAGCACATTTCGGGAGGGGATGCAGCTGTTGGGATCGTCATCCCCAGACCAAAAGGGGCCTCATTTCCGACACAAAGGGGTGTACGACTTGAGGGGCGACACCTGCACTCGCAGGGGCGCCCCCCCCCCTCCCGCGAGGCATGCAGGGGCGCCGACTGCACAGTCACAACGCATTATGCCGCCCCCGGAAGGTATCTCGTCGCCCTTGGAAGGCATCATTCCGCCCTCGAAAGACATCTTGCCGCCCTCGAAAGGCACCATGCCGTCCTTGGAAGTTGGAAGGCATCTTCTCGCCCCCAGAGCGCATTATGCCACCCTCAGAAGACGTCTTGCCGCCCTCGGAAGGCCTCGGAAGACATCTTGCCGACTTCGGAAGGCATCATGCCCCCTCGGAAGGCATCATACCGCCCTCGGAAGACATCTTGCCGCCCTTGGAAAAAAAAATTCCGCCCTCAGAGCGCATTATGCCCCCCTTGGAAAGCAACATGCCGCCTTCGGAAGACATCTTGCCGCCCTCAGAGCGCATTATCCCGCCCTCAAAAGACGTCCTGCCGCCCTCGGAAGGCATTCTGCAGCCATCAGAGTGCATTATGCCGCCCTTGAAAGGTAACATGCCGCCCTCGGAACATATTGCCGCCCTCAGAGCGCATTATGCCGCCCTTGGTAGGCATCATGCCGCCCTCGGAAGGCATTTTCCCGCCATCAGAGAGCATTATGCCGCCTTCAGAAGACGTCTTACCGCCCTCAGAAGGCATTCTGATGCCTTCAGAACGTATTATGCCGCCCTTAGAATGATATCTTGAAGACATCTTGACACCCTCGGAAGACATATTGCCGCCCTAGGAAGGCATCTTGCCGCTCTCAGAGCGCTTTATGCCGCCCTCGGAAGGCATCTTGCCGCCATCACACCTGTTATGAAGGGGGCGCCACATTTTGGGAGAGGGGCGCACATGAACTTAGGCTCTCATTGGCATAGGGGCGCACACACATGCTGGCGGCAGTGGCGTGCAAAGAAATGCGCAAAGGACAAGGTCTTGCCTTGAGGGGCGCCACCCGATCGACATGGGCGCCAGCAATATTGGCGAATATTTTGCAAGCCTCTCCTTCCGCACCGAACGGAAGGAGATTCCGCACCGTGCGGAAGGAGAGCCCCCCCCCCCCCCCGTCACTAGCCAGAGGGGCGCCGTCACGGGCCGGAGAGGGGCAGTCACTAGTCGGGGGGGGGGGGGGGTGTCGTCACTCGCCGGAGAGGCGCGGTCACTGGCGGGAGAGGTACCGTCACTGTCCGGTGGGGCGCCGACACTGGTCGGTGGGGCGCCGTCACTCGCCGGAGGGGCGCCGTCACTGGCCGGAGGGGTGTCTTCACTGGCCGGAGGGGCGCCGTCAATGATCGGAGAGGCGCCGTCGTTGGCCAGAGGGGCGCTGTCACGGGCCGTAGACGCGCCGTCTACGGCAGGGAGCGCCCTCACTGGCCGGGGGAGCGTCCTCATTGGCCGGGGGAGCGTCCTCACTGGCCGGAGTGGCGCCGTCACTGGCCGGAGGGGCGCCGTCACTGATCGGAGAGGCGGCAGCTTTGCATGGGCGCCTCGGGTCCATAGGATCAGGTCATGCCCTGAATCACCGTATACTCGGTACACCACTGGCTGGCGGGCATTTTTAGTGTCTTTTTTAGTTTTTCCTTGTTTTTAGTTTTTTGTTTGTTTGTTTAAAGGGCAACTCCGGCGCCCTCTCAAAACCCAGAACAGATCCATCTTTTGAGGGGGCGACTTCGGCGCCCGCTCAAAAGTGTGTGTGTGGGGGGGGGGGGGGTCCGGGGCACCCGGACCCCCCCCCCCTCCCCGGTAGCGACGCCCCTTCGTGATGCCTGTTCACGGGGTCTGCGGCCGCCATGGCTCCCGCGGCCAAAAGGGCGGGGCTTAATTGTCAGCCAATCACGAAAGAGCAGATCCGGGAGGAGAGACTACTCTCTGCGGCTCTTGCGGTTACTCGGGAGCAGCCGCAAAAAAAAAACTTCGACATAAATAGCGCGCGTCCGACAAAGGTTGCGCACTGTATTGTTGATATCGCAGCTCACTGGCTGTTGTTTGACCAAAAATGACAACTCGTAGTGACTCGTAGATATTCATGTAGTTTAGTGGTTTTTAAAAACATTGAGGGTTTTCATGAAATTGCCTATTCGTTGCGAACGCTACACGCGCCATTTATTGGACGCCATCAGCGGCCGCAAAAGTGTTCAAAGTTGTTAAAATTAAGCTCCGCCTCCTGGCCGCGGGAGCCGCGGCGGCCGTAGACCACGTGAACAGGCCTCAGGATATTAACTCGGGCACTGCTCGGGCAACAGACGGCTCCACGGGGCAGTATAGGTAGTGACTCAGTCAGGAAAAGAGCAGCATACACAGCTGACTTTTTGCACCCTGGCTCCGGGAAAGGACGGTATACAGCGCCGACTTTTGCACTCCCGGAGAGAGGCACTCCCTCGCTCGGAGGCGGCGTTCACAGCCGACTGCGTCTGGCAGAGATTATAGCTAGTCACTTTCCGAATGTAAACGTAATTATGAATGTCGCGTAACGCTTGTTAATAGTATTAGACATAAATTGACTGTATTGCCTGTACATTTTCTGTTATAAATCTTTGCAATTATTCTTGTACCTCGTTTCGTTGATTAAAATATATAAATAGCAGACGGACCATGTTCAATGACTTTGGCCATGTCAAAAGATACAGTCGATGAGTCAGATAACCCTTAACGCAACCCGGCACAAAACCCACAAAAGCAAAATAGTCCTCCGGGCCGGATCACTCGGCGCACTTTAGCCGAAGTGTTGGATAGTGAAGGCCACAAACACGAGATTGATGGATAAGCCGGAATTCAACATGGCCGAAGTTGAAAAACTGAACACGAAGCGTACTAAGGAGCGTACCAAAGCAACAAAGCGTATTCATGAGCTGAAGTCTCTGTTCGCTGAGGTTCATGAAAATGGCCAAGACACGGCCAAGTACGAGCTGGATTACGCCATTGAAGTCGGAGAGTCTCACCTGTCCCTGCTAGAAAGTCTGGAGGCTCAACTCAAGGCTATCGGGGCAGTGGAAGAATCCCCACATATTCCTGACTTGCATAAGACTATCGGTCTGGGGGAAACGTCTCCTGTCCGGACTGCATGAACAAGCTGCGTCGTATGCGGCGCCGAAGACGAAGCACAAGCGAAGTTCAAGCTGAACTTCAGCCTACCCAGATTTGACGGTGATCTGCTGGCCTGGCCAGAGTTCTGGGAGATATATGATGCGTATGTGCACACGAACTGGGCGTACTCGCCCGTTCACAAATTCTACTACCTGCGTCAACATCTAGATGGAGCTGCCGCCCGCGCCATCCGGGGACTACAGCTGACGGACGACAACTACCCAGTCGCCGTACAAATCCTGAAGGACCGGTTCGGCAAGGAGGAAATCCGCAAGGACACGCTTATCGTCAAGCTTCTCAGCCTGCCTGGGGCAACCAACGCGGACAACCTCAAGTCTCTGCGACGCCTGGTTGACGAAGTAACAGCAGGCGTTCGCGCTTTGGAGGCTCTGCACGCACCGAACTTCGGAGACGCATTGCTCCCAGTGCTGGGATCTTACCTGAAGGGTAAGATCCCAGCTTCGTAGAGACTCCAGTGGGCCAGGGTAAGACGCGAACGGACTACTGGCGACCAGAGCCTCGAGTTCTCCGAATTTCTCCAGTTCCTTCAAAAAGAAGTGGAATATCAAGAGGAATCCGTTCAAGTGTCCTGCAGCAAAACGGCTGAGGAGGTCAGCACATCGTCCTACAAGGTCACAACCAGTGCCGTGCATGCTCAGCAAGTTCACACGCAACAAAAGAACACCTGGTCATGCCCTGCCTGCAAGGAAGGTCAGCTTCGTCTCTACAGGTGCGACAGGTACCAGGAGATGCCGGTCGATGATCGCTGGACGATGGTGAGGAAATCAGGAGCCTGCTTCCAATGCCTAGGGCGCCATCACGTTCGAGACTGCAAAAGCGGTACCTGCAGATGGTGCCACAGGTCCCACCACACCTCACGGCATCGATCGTATACATCAGCACCGGCGTCTACTCTGTCACCCGATGCTCCTTCCTATCTCTCTGCCGAACAGCATCCCGTTGCCCAGACACCACCCACCCTGCAACTGCAACATCAAGCAGGTCAGCAGCCTGGCACCCGGACCTCGGAACCAGATCTCAACGTCCCAGACAACCAACAACACCCTCCAAGCCGGCGCTACAATGCTCAAGGAGTCGAACAACAACAATGCTACTTCCAAACGGCACTCGTTGAAGGACAGGTCCCGCGAGGCACATGAATGCTGAGAGTTCTGCTGGATGGGGGATCCGACGTATCCTACGTCAGAAAGTCAGTAGCTGAAGAGATGGGGCTCACCGTCATCAGCACTAGCACGTTCGCCTGCGTTGGGTTTCAAGAGCGGGCCGAGGAGCCACGTACCTACAACCAAGTGAGAATCGGTCTTCGGAGCAGACATGGAGGCGAGGCCAGATAATTTGAGCTGTGGAGCTCAGACCGCCTGTGCTCCCCTGTGCCACCGGCCGAGGTGCCCGTGGGACCAGCTGAGGACCTCGTCCTTGCGGACGACTTCAGCGGCGGGCCGATTGACATCTTAATAGGCACTGATCAGTTCTACAAAGCGGTTTTACTGGACAACGTAGTTCTCGGCGAAGGACTTCGAGCACTGGACACTGGACACTATATTCTGATACGTCCTCCATGGCCAGGACAGCTTTACCCGCCAACCACCGCGTCGTGCGTACCACTGTCGACAGGTGGAGCAGATGTGGGATTTAGAAACCCTCGGCATCACGCCCGAAACAGAAATGGTCAAAAGGGGACTTCCAGAGCCTACATGGAACGAAAAGGAGGGCCGCTACGAGATCGGGTTTCTGTGGTCATCGGAGCAGCGCCCTGTCACCAACCAGCAGGCTTCTTCGGCACGCATCAACAGGATGACGGAAAAGCTGAACGAAGTCAAGCTGGAGAAATACAATAACCACATGATCAAGTTGCAGCTGGTATGCAGCTGCAGCAAGATGCGGTCATCGAGCCATCGACTCAGTCAGAGAATACAGAGTCCGCCTTCTTCCTACCGCATGAAGGACTGCATCGCAACAACAAGCTGAGAATCCTATTCGACGGTTCCGCGAAGGACGGAATGGGAGTCAGCCTCAACACCTACTTGGAGCCAGGAGACAACTTGATGCGTCGTCTCTTGGCCGTACTTCTCAGCTTCCGTACCCATCCAGTCGCCTGCCAGCCCGACATTAAGGCAGCCTTCCACCAGATCGCGGTGAAGGAAGAAGACAGACCGTACCTACAGTTCATGTGGCAACCCATCTACCCATCTGATCAGCCCAGCCCCAGTGACCACTGAAGTGTGCCACTCCTGGCGACAAATCTCTCTGGTCTTACCAGGATTAATGACACGTAAGAACACACGGATGGAGATATTGTACGAGTGCATGCATTTTTGTATTTAACAGGTTCCTATATGCTACGACATCCGTATATCAAACACATGTCAACGTCATAGCTGGAGCCAGTTACATTCCATTGCAAACATGATCTAAACTTCCTAAATTATCACAGTTTTACGGCAGCTTCCCATTATACCACAAGTTAATTATACCGCAGTTATAAGGAATGCATTCACTTTACATCAGCTTCTCGCAGCTGCCATTCGCATCCAGTAATAGCCACTGGCGGATCGAGTCACTCCGTTTGGGGGAGGCCAAAGACTCAGGCACTGGCGGATCGAGTTTGGAGGGCTAAAATTTCGCTCCGTTTTATCAGCGAAAAGTTGTTGACCGGGGGTGGGGGGTGACGTTGGGTCGTCAGCGCACAACGTCGTTGACCGGTGGGGGGGGGGGGGGCTCAGCGCGAACGAAAGAGTCGTTACGGGGGGGGGGGGCATACTAGTATTTGTATTGAATGTCCCCTCATGTTCCTCTGGGAGGGGACATTTGCCCCCCCCCCCCTCTTTACTGGCGGATCTAGGGTTCGAGTTTGGGAGGCCAAAATTTGCGTTTCAAAGTTGTTAACGTTGGGGGTGGCGTCGGATCGTTAGCGCGAAGAGTCGTTGACCGGGAGGGGGGGGGGGGGGAGGGGTAACGTCGGATCGTCAACGGCGAAAAGTCGTTGACTGGGGGGTATCGGGTCCTCAGCACCAAGGTCCTATAACCAGGTAAAACCATCAGCGTTTGTTTTTACCGTCCCCCGCGGCCAGTGGATAACGTCATTGGGATGATAACTCAGTCGCCGCAGTCCACGCTCTATGTTTTTGTTTTCGTTTTCGGCGGCTTTTAACCAGGCTTTTATGTTGGGTATGATGCAGAAAGGTGTGATGTGGTCTGGCAATGGCAAATCTAGACCGTCTGACACTCTTACTGCACAGCCTGGTCGGAATTCCTCAAGTCTGATCGAGTGTATTAACCTGCGAGTTACTGGGGTATATTTCATAACGCGACTTACTGGGGGGGGGGGGGGGGGGGGAGGACTATTCCCCCCCCCCCCCTCGGATCTCCGGAACTACTGGACCGAATGTAAAAATTCAAACGGCATTCGATAGCCCTGGGAAATTTATCGAGGGTAACATAATATTGTTGACCTCGGGGTCACCGATGTTGTCACAGATCAGGTCAAGTGTTGTGTTTGTTTGTCAATGTTTGACCGTGGCAAAAGGTCTCGATGGATGGAATTGTCGCGCAAAATTGCGATATTAAACGCATAAGCTGTCGATATATCGGTATGATTCGTGTGTCTGACACTTCTAAGTACCTTTCTAAGCTGTTTATGACCTTGGGTCAGGTCAAGGTCATCCGAGGTCACGAGGTCAAACTGCAGATTACGGTCATTAGGCGTTGTAACACATGTTTATGGGTTTGTTTTTCGTCTAGAACGCGAAAAATGACCTTAGAACATTGTCTGTTACATATAAATCGAAGTAAAAAGCAAAAATGGAAATGCGTTTTTTATGCCTATAATGCTGTGATAAGTGGTCGATTTTTGCCATTTAAAGGTCATAACTCAGTCATTTTTGAAGATATCGACTTAAAATTTGTTACACATTTTCACCGCACACGTCTCGATCACATATATTCCGCTTTTTTGAAAACTATGTTTTTGTCTTGAAAAAAAAAAATGGATTTCTCAAAATTATGAACTTCAAAAAAACTTTAAAAAAATCCGAGATGGTAGTTTGATAGCCCGGTCTACTGTCAGTAATTTGATTTAAGACAATTTAATTTATCTCAAACATCGTACCTTGGGCAGCGTTTTGCGCAAACCATTATTTTGCAACAAAAACCGAAGTGGTCGATTGTTATAAACTTTGACTTCGTCCATCAATGGGTCATCCCGTCGGCGATCTTGAGAAATAAATAAATAAATAAATAAATAAAGAACATGACGTCACTCTGACGTCATTCCCGGTTGACCTATCATAACCTCATATTTTTCCTTTTGCCAACATGTGTAGAATTGATGTTAGAGAAGGTACTGCAAGTTTGGTGACGATACCTGTGTTCGTTTAGGAGTTATTGCAAAATAACCGGAGGGGGGGGGGGGGCAAAAAAATAGCCCCCCAGTAAGTCGCGGGTTAACCCGCGCGTGTCGGTGCTCGTCGCAACCTTCGCCGTGCCAGGGGGAGGGAATTTAGACCCCCTCTAACTCGAAAACTAAAAGGGCTAGAAAGACACCGTGTAGGCGTTCGGAAGCTCTCGACAAGCACATTCGAAAGTACTTCAGATATTTTTTCCTAAAGCCAATATTGAGGTCACCAGAGGTCATCAAAGGTCAAATTTTCCAGTTTTAGGACTTCGCCCCAGAAACCCGTATATATCACAGGAACTATGATAGCTAGGAACAAACGGAAAGAAGCAATGGAAAGCTATTGAAACATGAAATCGATAAGTGACCTCAGATTTTAGCTACGGACAACAGTTTAGGATCCAGAGCTCATCACATTTCTAAAAGACTATTTTTTACAAAACAGTTGTTCACGAATAACTTGTTACCTAATAACAACAAGGCAATACTTTTGATGCCATCGTATTTTTTTTCGTCAACACGCTTCGACTCATACTAGTGTTGACCAGGTTAGGTCAACTTAAAAATGTGACCTCATCACAAGGTCAAGTGGTGATCCAAGTAAGTCATGTTGCATATGGGAAGACGTGCCTCGACGAGACAAACACATTGGTGTCGGTTTCACTTCTCTATCGTCATTATGTCGAGGGTTATTGATATACAACTATTGGTGATCTCGGATGACCTCGGCTGACCCTGTAGGAGTTACTGAACACAAATGGAACATTGGTCTTTAATAATGGCTTATAATAACATGATCCAGAAGGAATTAGACTGATATCTTGCGTATCCTTGGAATAGGAAGCATTTGAATATTTCCCCATTTACTTATAATGGGGAGGTCACGAAATTAACCCGACCTTAGGTCGCTGATATAAAAATCGAAGATAAAGGAATAGTAGATATATATCCGACGTTATGAAATCCTGTAAGTGTAAAACTGATCGTCCAAAAACTGTGACTGTGGTACGACCACAAGTTTTTTTTAGGTATATAGATAGTAGGATATATAGACACGCGACCTGGTCTGGTGACCTGACCTGAGATGACCCGAGGTATTTTGTTAACACAATGTGGGCAATTGATGCCCGAACAGCTGTGCCAAAAACGGTGGCGCTGCGCGTCGCCGTTTTTCCGCTATCCTCGAAAAACCTGAAAGGGGGTCTAACCCCCGGCACGGCACGGGTTAAACGCAATAGTTCACCTTCAACATGTGGTTTTGAATTGAAATAGAAGTTGTGTAGCCCGTGTTGGGAAACCCCTAACTGCAAGTTTTCTTGACTGAAAAGACTCTCCAGCCGAACATATTTAATTTTGTGGCGAAGGAATGCGGTGCTTATGATAGCCTGGGCAGAGGCTATGCAATCTGCCAATCAGCTTGCATACTGTGCTAGCAAGCGAACCGCCGGCCGCCGGTTGGCACTTCTCTAATGCGTACGTCTATCCTTACGCGACTACTTTCGAATCTGATTGGCTGAGCCATTTTTTTATCTCGTTCGCGTGACGTGAGGACCCTGACTCAGAGAGTATGTATTTAGTTTTGATACAATTAATAATCTACGAC
Organism: Chirona hameri; assembly: GCA_036785665.1. Lineage (NCBI taxonomy): Eukaryota > Metazoa > Arthropoda > Thecostraca > Balanomorpha > Balanidae > Chirona > Chirona hameri. The sequence continues at coordinate 45,402 of JAXIVJ010003913.1, read as the reverse complement.
CTTCTTTCCTGAATCGGCGCGATGTGTGACCATTTTGGACAATATACAAATAAATTGTATTTCAAAATATAATCAAATTGCATTTGGAAAACAATTCGAAGGTGAACTATTTTCTTTAACCCGCGCCATGCAGGGGTGAGGGGCGTTTAGACGCCTCCCTAAGGTTTTTCAAGGATAGCAGAAAAACGGCGGCGCGCAGTTCGGCACAGGTGTTTGGGCATCAATTACCCACATTGTGTGCAAATGTGAACCTCGGGTCATATCAGGTAAGGACACCAGGCCAGGTCACGTGACCCAACTCCAAAGAAGCTTGTGGTCGTACCACAGCCACAGTTTTTGGCCGATCGGTTTCAAACTTATATGATTTCATAAGGTCATAAGTACCTACAATTCGTTTATCTCGGATTTTCTTTTTGTATATCTGTGACCAAAGGTTGGGTCAATTTCGTGACCTCCCCATGATAAGTCAATGGATACATATTCAAATGTTTCCTTTTCCGAGGATACGCATGCTATCAGTTCAATTCCTCCTGGATAATGTGATCATAGCTCCTTATCGATGAACCAGGTACCATTTTTTGTTCAGTGACCCCTACAGGGTCGGCAGAGGTCATCTGAGTTCACAACACTTTTTTGTCAATTACTCTCCACAGAATGAAGATAGAGAAGTGAAACTGGCACCAATATGTTTGGCTCGTCGAGACACGTCTTTCAATATGCAACATGACCTACTTGAGTCATCACTTGACCTTGACCTGAGTTCAAATTTATAAATTGACCTAACCTGGTGTGCATGAATATGATTCGAAGCGTATTGACGTGGCAAACACGATGGGGTAAAATTATTACCTTATCTTTATTAGGCAAAAAGTTATTTGCGGAAACAGTTTGCCCCAAAAATAGCCTTTTGGCCTTTGGTGACCTCTGGCGCCTATACCTCACCTGACCTGACCTAAAATTTGAGGGCACCAATGGCGATTGCATTCTTTTAATAGATTTCGATTGCTTTTTATTTGTTTGCTCCTAGCTATCATAGTTCAAGAGATATTTTGGGGTTTCTGGAGCGAAGTCATTAAACTGGAAAATATGACATTTGATGATATCTGGTGACCTCAATATTGACCTGAGCCAAGAAATGACCAAATAGTTTCGAAATGATTTTTGATGAGCTATCGAACTGTGTTTTTGGATTCCGTCTACTCTCCATAGGAGCCGAGTTAGAAGGGGCGCTTCAGAACTAATCAGATTTTACTATGCCAATGACATCTCAATGACATGGCAGCATATGGTAGCAATTTCTTTACCTATGACCCACTATAGGGATGATACCCCCTGCTCAGCGTAAACAAAAAATTGTTTGCCTAGATTGTTACTTGTGCTGGCCGGTTTGGGGAGGCCAAAACATAGTTTGGCCTTACGACTTGAGCGTTTGAGGAGGCCATGGCCTCGGTGCCCCCCCCCCCCCCTGGATCCGCCAGTGGCAATAGCTGCAACATATGTTGCCTACATTTACTATCATTGAGGATGCCACTGGTCATACACCTATACTCTGGCGCCTATACTCTATACTCACATGCCTATACTCTGGCGATAACAAGTCGAACTAAGTCACCTGACCGCTCCTGGGGCCGGCGGGCCATCACCGTATCGTTACGGTTACCCCGCTCATCCATTCTCCCTCGCGCCTCAGAAACTCCTCTTCTTTCAGTTTTACCACCGAAAAGCCGTCCAGGTCGTGAGTCTCGCTCACGGATGTCGTCCGGTTGAGACATTTCTGCTGGTCTACTGAACATTCCATGAGCCCCCACCGTCTGTGCCCCTTCCACCCGCACTTCATTCGGCACATCAACCTCAGTAGAATCCACAGCGGATGGGTTCGGATTGATGCCGTCTCTCACCTGCGCCCCGACACCACCGTCCACCTCCTGGGGCACACGCGGCATGAATGGGCCATCATCGCCCCCACTACACCTCGTAACAATCCTGCCATCGACGACACACCGCTCGATCCCACGGGCAGTGTCCGCGGCGGTCCCCCGCTTCCACCACGGCACTCTCCGCGTCCTTGGGGGCACGTCATAGCTCACTGCGGCGGCATCCCCTGCACCAGCCTCCTGTCGCCGCGGCTGAACGTTCTTCCCTCTCCGCACCCCCGCGGCACCAGACAGTTCGCCTCTAAGCACGGCACCGTTGCGCTGCAGACTGTTGATGCAGTACGGACAGTTCTGTCCGTAAGAGTACAGCGTGTTCGCCGTGCTGCCGTAGCGGGGCATCATGGTGACGTTGTCTCCGGTCAGTAGCACCGGCGCCGCGCCGCTCGCGGGGGAGTAACACGAGCAGATGGAGCTGGCGGCGATGCTGGCACCGGGTCGTCGCCCACTCCGCTGATGCCCCGATCCTGCTCTGGTGGACGGAGCGACACGGTAAGTCTGAGTTTTACGGACCTGCCGCATCGCATCCGGCTCTATCCTGGCAGAAGCATCCCGCCTCATACCACCCCGCTCGGCGGCACTCTGACTGATCAAGCCGTCGGTGAGCGCGGCAGAGCCGGGTACCCATGACGGCGTGACCATTTGTGGCGCAGGCAGTAGATGGCGCTGCCCGCCACTCGATATATGTCGCCGCCGGTCAGCCGCCTGATAGCGCGGCTCGGTGTCGGCTGCTGACTGCTGCTCGGAGTCGGAGCGCTGCCTGGTGTTCGGTGGAGTCCCCTGGAGGGTATCAGGCAGACGCAGCGCGAGAAGACCAGCTGCTATTGATAGGCAGCCAAACACCGCTAGCGGAGCCCATTCGGGTGAGTTGGCCTGCCAACGACACAGACAAACGAAACGATTGAAGACCACGAACGAAATACGAGACGAAATGCATCAAAGAGGCAAGACGAAAGAAATACGGCACACATAACAAATCAGCAAAGAGATCAGCATTCCGTCATTCCATTCTTAGTTGACAAATTCACCAAATACCCGACAAAATTCACCCTTTTTCATTCCCACGACAAAATTTGACAAAACTGCCGAACAACGGAGTCATAATACGAACGAACGGAGTCATAATACTGCTAGTTTACTGTCTGGCTCCTTAACACACCGCAGCAGCTCCCAGGAGACGGACGCAGGAGCAGCCGCACCAATACTGACCATCAGCAGCAGCAGGCGTGGCGTCAGCAGCCGCCCTGCCTCGCTCAGCAGCAGGCCGCTGCCGAGCAGCAGCGCGCGCAGCTCGGTCGGCGCCAGCTCAGCCGTGCTGAGCAGCAGGCAGCAGCGGGTGCCGACGGCTGCTCCGCGGCTCACCAGGAGCAGTGACGTCACCATCGCAGGGACGTCCACCACGGCGGCTGCGGAGTCAACACAAGGATCTCAACATGGGAGAGACAGCACAAAAGGACCTCAGTAGGTACGTCAGTTAAAATAAAACAATATATCAACACGGGAGCGACAACAAAATGAAGAGCTAACCATGGTAATTTCCAAAGTCAGTAAAATTATTAACATTATTATATCACACACAGGACGCCAAAACAAGCTTCTCGTAGTTTCTAACAGCTTCGGGTGTTTCGCCATTCTCAGTGTTTCGGCGTTCCTTGGCACACGCTCCACCTACCCACCGAGCCCAGCTCACCATTGAGGAACCTCTCGGCCGCGACAGTGACGACCAGTAGCGTCCCAGTGAGGACGAGACTGGCTGCCAGGCTGGAGCGTCGGCCGGCCCGCTGGAGGACAGGGTAGGCCAGCAGGGCCCCCGCCACGTGCACGGCCGCCTCCAGCGCCCTCTGTGCGAACCGGTCAGCTCTGCCCAGCTGCAGCGGCCGCGAGCTGACGCCAGACACACTCACAGAGAAACACAGCCTGGCGAGGGAGATGTTGTGACGAGAGGGACGGGTAATTTGGGCCTTCTCGAACGTAACACGTAACTCACCACGTAATAGGCTCTCTTAGTGAAGGGCTCTGTCTTAGAAACCCGTCCGAACAAAAGGTTTGAACTGATCTCGTACAAAAGAGTACTGTAACATAATACTGTAACACTGAATACTGTGATACTGTAACAGAAACGTGATTATCGCATTCGAACAGGACCATTTGTAGAGTTTATTTTCCATTTCCGATGTGCTAATTTGTTTATTAGATTGACTCTTTGATAACTAATTCGCATTACAAACTTAAGCGATTGTTTTCTCTGAATATCTACCGTTTCCTTGCAAATTGCTTATAGTTGTGTTGATACAATTTATCCAAACTTGCCCATCAGTCTATTAACTTCCCAAAACACCTCCAGCAACAGAGTTCGGGCAGAGCTCATGAGTACGTACCAGACAATCATCAGTATGACGGCATGTCGCCGCCCGTGTGAACTCTCCGATGGCGCCGGACTTCCATCCGTTATCGCTGCCACTTCACGTGACGTGGCGAGGCACACCTTGTCCAGCTGTGCCAGCAGGTCAGTGGTGACCCGCTGACCGTTGTACTGCGCTACTCTGGAGACGACTTCCCTGGCCCGCCGCCGCAGACGCTGAGCCACCAGCCACGGCAGGGACTCCGGGATCAGCCTGAGGACGAGCGACCGGCAGGGACGGGGTGATGGTACCTACAGGCACAGCTGTGTAGGCGGCGCCAACTGATGGAAATGAATCCGTGAGTAGTATGAAGGGACAACTTATTTTGCTTCAAAAACTTAGTAAATCGTAGTGAATCGTTGCAGATAATTGGCAGTGGCGAAATAACAGTCTCTGGTGACGAGTCTATCGTATTTCGCATGCAATATCAAAGGGCTATTTTGCGTTATGCCCTCACCAGATATAGACATATCACGACTCACGATACTCACCATATATACAGCAGCGTCACGAGGCTGGGTATGCTGATGGCCAGCTGAACGTACCGCCAGTGGCGCACAAAGAACTGGCAGGCGGTGAGAAGGAGGAGACCGAGTCCCCAACAGACCTGGCCCGCCACCGCCACCGCCGGCCGGTACTCGGCAGGGACCAGCTCTACCAACAGCGCGAAACTGGTGCACTCCAGCCCCTGACGAGCACATGCAGTGCAGTAATTAGATTGGTATCAGACAAAATACATACAGAAAATTGATGAGTACTTATTATCAGTACAAAACTGTTTTTTGCCGATCGAACGCCATCTGTCTACGGTATACGAAAAGCAAACTAAGAAATTGGACCCCAAACTTGTTTGGCAATGGAATACATTAATAGACGAAGAAATAAATCAAATTAAATAAGTGTGATAAAAATGCGCAAGACACATGATTGGAAGACAGACGACTTATTAAATGATTATGCCATTGGCGTTTCTAGTATGGATGTTGGCACACACCGCAACATCCCCTAAACTTATTTGTAGTTCGCTTATACGCTTATCCCTGGCCTGGTATCAAGATGTACTGATCTCAGGCAACCTTTGTTAAACCACCCCCAATCGAACAGCTCAGGTTTGTTTCCCAAAGGAAACACAATTCTAAAGAATAGTGTTATCCTTGTGAAACCAACCTTCGGTTATTTTATCACATTATCAACTGCATTTATAACCTACCTGCACGAAGAAGCCCTGCAGCGTGCGGAGGCCGATGAAAATGACGAGCCTCCGAACAAAGAAGAGTCCCACTCCGAGGACCAGCTGAGTGTAAAGACAAAGCAGCATAACCGGCTGCCGACCAAGCCTGTCAACAGAGAGGAGCGGAACATCACGCCAATTAGCTTATCACTGGACGACAGAGTGGAAATCACCGAGCTGTTATCACTGGACGACAGAGTGGAAATCACCGAGCTGTTATCACTGGACGACAGAGTGGAAATCACCGAGCTGTTATCACTGGACGACAGAGTGGAAATCACCGAGCTGTTATCACTGGACGACAGAGTGGAAATCACCGAGCTGTTATCACTGGGCGACAGAGTGGAAATCACCGAGCTGTTATCACTGGACGACACAGTGGAAATCACCGAGCTGTTATCACTGGGCGACAGAGTGGAAATCACCGAGTTGTTATCACTGGACGACAGAGTGGAAATCACCGAGCTGTTATCACTGGACGACAGAGTGGCAATCACCGAGCTGTTATCACTGGGCGACAGAGTGGAAATCACCGAGCTGTTATCACTGGACGACAGAGTGGAAATCACCGAGCTGTTATCACTGGACGACAGAGTGGAAATCACCGAGCTGTTATCACTGGGCGACAGAGTGGAAATCACCGAGCTGTTATCACTGGACGACAGAGTGGAAATCACCGAGCTGTTATCACTGGGCGACAGAATGGAAATCACCGAGCTGTTATCACTGGACGACAGAGTGGCAATCACCGAGCTGTTATCACTGGGCGACAGAGTGAAATCACCGAGCTGTTATCACTGGGCGACAGAGTGGAAATCACCGAGCTGTTATCACTGGACGACAGAGTGGCAATCACCGAGCTGTTATCACTGGGCGACAGAGTGGAAGTCACCGAGCTGTTATCACTGGACGACAGAGTGGCAATCACCGAGCTGTTATCACTGGACGACAGAGTGGACATCACCGAGCTGTTATCACTGGACGACAGAGTGGAAATCACCGGGCTGTTATCACTGGACGACAGAGTGGACATCACCGAGCTGTTATCACTGGACGACAGAGTGGAAATCACCGAGCTGTTATCACTGGACGACAGAGTGCAAATCACCGAGCTGTTATCACTGGACGACAGAGTGGAAATCACCGAGCTGTTATCACTGGACGACAGAGTGGAAATCACCGAGCTGTTATCACTGGACGACACAGTGGAAATCACCGAGCTGTTATCACTGGACGACAGAGTGGAAATCACCGAGCTGTTATCACTGGACGACAGAGTGGAAATCACCGAGCTGTTATCACTGGACGACAGAGTGGAAATCACCGAGCTGTTATCACTGGGCGACAGAGTGGAAATCACCGAGCTGTTATCATTGGACGGCAGAGTGGAAATCACCGAGCTGTCACAGCATGTCAAACGGCGCCACACTCCAGCCAACAGGAGTGATTGTGAGCTGTGCACTGTACACTGTGCACTGTGCAGTGGGCACTGTGCACTGTGCAGTGGGCACAACACGCTGGTAAACCCTTACCGGTCTGATAGTGTTCCGAACGCCAGACCTCCCAGCATGGCTCCGACCAGGTACAGTGTGGTGATCAGCTGGGCCAGATACCTCCGATCACAGACCAGACCCCACTGAAACAGCAGACGCGCAAAACAACTTACGTGAGCGAAGAGTGCGCATTGCGGAACAACTCCCTGTGCGGATGGGGGCTGAAAATTGCCCGGGAGCTTGCTGATGAATCGCAGACAGAGGGTCGATCGCAATAGTGACTGTCGTTGTCACACGATGACTGGCTTACAGCGGTCACACGTGGAATGTGGACCACATCATGTGGTACCACGACACGAGCAGAAAGACGTGACCTCGTCAACGGAGAAGCGTTGTGACTACCAGTGGTCACACGTGGAATGTGGTACACAATACACGATCATAGAGATATTGCAACGGAGAAGCATTGCAACTACCCAAGGGCGTCCCCGTAAAGGGGCGGGGCGGAGGGGACACTGTCTCCCAGTCGTCAGGCTGGGGGATTGTCCCCCCCCCCCAGTTTGGGAGACATTTATGTACACTTTACCCCCCCCCCCGTTGGAAAATGTTTCGCTCTTGGGGTACTCCTCCGTCGCTCAACAAGTTTATTTTCTCCGAACCCTCTCCCCCCGTGCAACGACTTTCCGCGCTGACGCCCCCCTCCCCGCTCAACAGGTTTCCGCTCTAACTTTCGTGCGGAGCGAATTTTTTGCCCCCAAACTTGAAACCTAGATCCACCACTGGGTTCTACCAATCTGTCAATTCGTCCCCCTCCCCCCCCCCCCCAGTTAAAAAAAAAATATCCGTGACGACGCCTCTGCTACTACCGAAGTAGTGTTTCGATGTAAATGACACGGTTATGTCATTAGCATTATAAAACCATAAAGCCATTCGTAGTGACAGCATTTCTGTGTCACTATTCTCCCTAACGCTGATAATTTATATTTGAAACAAACGATCGTATGCATCGTGATAATTTCAATCCAATCCAATGATATCTGTTGGTACAGCATGTGACAAACTTCAATCCAATGATATCTGCTGGTACAGCATGTGACTAACCTCATCATATGCCCTTACAAATGATTGTCTTGCCTCCTTACAGCCTCACCTCAGTGACAGCCGTCCACTCTAGCTTCTGCACGTGAAACTGGTAGCCGTAGATGCAGTGTTTGGTGCCCCAGCTGTGGTTGGCCGGGTCGATATACATCAGACACTGGTCGAAGATGGGCGGCGCGTCGGCGGGCGCCGTGGAGGGAAGACTCGTCTCGGGCGCCCACCGCTCCGGTAACTGCCATGGTGGGCAATGAGGGCACGGTTATTTAGTCGGAAGTGGAAAAAGGAGAAGAAGAAAAAAAACACACTCACAAAAACACAAACACAAACACATTGTAATGCATGTTATAAAAACAGAACATATGATTCAGATTTAGATTGTATTCTGGTTATACTAAGCGAAGTACGTCAGTGGTTTTGCAGGGCATGTCGCGATGCATGCTGATAAGTGGTTAAAGAAAATGACACGTTTATGACGAGTTGTTGCCAGCTGGTCTGCGATACTCAGCAAAGGGGTCAGTCTTGGTGAGCGATTGACAAGGGCAGTCTAAATTCACAGGCGGTAAAATTGGAGAAATAGCTGGTGATGATTTTAGTACAAAATTAGTTTCTATTTCTTTTCAGTTCCGTATTTTTAGCTCAATTCATTCATTAGGTAACAATATATTTATAAAACTGAAGTCGAAGTAAGAAGTTACTTGGTGCACGCAAACTCAGAAGTTTTGGGATTTCCATTCACAGTAACGAGGTGGTTGTATTGTAATTCATAAATACGTAACATTTGTGACACAGACAAGAAACTGATTCGATATATGTATGCCAATGGATAGCTCAAAACTTGCCAGAAAATTATTGGAATGAACGTTGAGCTAGAATACCTTGTTTTGTTATCACAACAAAACCGATACGATAACGCGGCACATTATTTCCTGGAACGACCAACAACTATTTGGAGAAAGTTAAACGTGAAGCATCTAAGGTTGCTATTTTTTTTATTTGTTTTAGAGCTCGAACGTAAGGTGCTCATGGAAGCTATGAGCGCTAAAAAAAAATACTTCCGAAGACTGAAGTTCCGAAAGCTCGAGTATGAAAATCCGACAAGAAAATCACTAGTAAGCCATTAAATGCTGATAGGCAACCGGGAAGAAAAGGTAAGCCCTTATCGCATAAATTCATCCATTAAAAAAAGTTCGGAATAAATTCGTAAAAAACGGTCTCCAGAAGCTTTCGCTGTAGGAAAGCACTCATATGTGCTGTTTTTATGGTGACAATTCCAAGGTTTCCATGACTTTGTAGCAGGAAAGCGTCGATTTTATTCATTTCTATGTGGGCAAATATGACAACGGTAATGAAAAACGACTGTATCATATTTTCTGCTACACTGCACCCTATGGCAACATAACAATTTATTAAGAGCGAGCGCTTCGCGCTCGCTCGTTTTTCCGTGGTATATGGGGAAAATCTGAATATGAGCGGCCCGGCCCGGCCCGGCCCGACCCGTGGCGACGCTTTTGAGAAGCTCATATCTCTGCAACCACACGTCCGATTGACAAGATAACTTCTTTGCTGAGCAGCCCCATCCAACCTACCTTGTTTGAGACCGGTGCCGACTCATGTGGGTGACTACCACTGCGCGTGGCGCGTGCCGCGTGAGGGGTGTTAAAAAGTGGTTTCTCGCAACAACACTGCAACGGCTGAGCCGATTGTGTGCAAATTTGGTGTGTGGTTAGGGACCCCTCAGCCGCCAATTTTCCACAAGTCAGGGGTGGGGTGCCTCTGCATGTGCGCACGTGCACACCCCTATTTTATATCTCAGGAACGGCTGAACCGATTGCGTTCTAATTTGGTGTGTGGTTAGGGACCTCTCAGCCGTTGCCTTTCCACAAGTCATGGGTGGAGTGACTCTGCACGTGCGCACGTGCACACCCTATTCTATATCTCAGGAACGGCTGAGCCGATGATTGTGTTCAAATTTGGTGTGTGGTTAGGGACCCCTCCGCCATCGCCTACCCACAAACAAGTCATGGGTGGGGTGCCTCTGCACGTGCGCGCCTTTTTGTATCTCAGGAACTACTTGCCCGATCGGGTTGAAATTCACCATACATTTATTTCGCGCTCACTCGTTCATCGCCAACTACGGCGCCTTACTGGTTTATTGATATTTCATTCGCCTAATGAAAGAGTCTTGTGAGTAATTACGAGCGAGCGCGAAGCACTCGCTCATCCTTCCGTGGTGTTCGGGAAAAATCTGAGCATGAGCGGCCCGGCCCGGCCCGGCCCATGGCGACGTTTTTGAGAAGCTCATATTTCTGCAACGGCACGTCGAATTGACAAGCTGACTTCTTTGCGTAGCAGCCCCATCTAACCTACCCTGTTTGAGACCGGTGCCGAATTATGTGGGTGACTACCACTGCGCGTGGCACGTGCCGCGTGAGGGGTGTTGAAAAGTATTTTCTCGCAATAACTCCGCAACGGCTGGGCAGATTATGTGCAAATTTCGTGTGTGGTTAGGGACCCCTCAGCCGCCACTTTCACACAACTCAGGGGTGGGGTGACTGCACGTGCGCACGTGCACCACCTATTCCATATCACAAGAACGGCTGAGCCGATTGTGTTCAAATTTGGTGTGTGGTTAGGGACCTCTCATCCGCCAGTTTCCCAAAAGTCAGGGGTGAGTGCCTCTGCACGTGCACACGTGCACACCCCTATTATGTATCTCAGGAACGGCCGAGCCGATTGTGTTCAAATTTGATGTGTGGTCAGTGACCTCTCAGCCGCCGCCTTTCCACAAGACGGGTGGGGTGGTTTTGCACGCGCGCACGTGCACACCCCAATTCTATATCTCTGGAACGGCTGAGCCGATTGTGTTCAAATTTGGTGTGGTTAGGGACCTCTCAGCCCCCACTTTCCCACAAGTCAAAGGTGGGTGCCTCTGCACGTGCGCACCCTTTTTGTATCTCAGAAACTACTTGCCCGATCGAGTTGAAATTCCCGATACATTTCATTCGCGCTCGCCCGTTCATCGCCAACTACGGCGCCTTACTGGTAGGTAGTACAAGTGTTCAAACTATTAAATGTTAGATAGATCTCAACATAATCGTACTTACACATATACCTATACTTCAAGCAACAACATAGTCACCGTGACGTGCCGAATGGAAGGATGAGAAATGTTTTGTGTTTTTTATATATTTAGGACAGACTTTAAGATGAATGGTTCGTACTAATTAAGCAATCATAATATAATCAATCAATCATAATATAGCAATCATAAGCAATCATAAATAATAAAGATGTATCACAAAAAAACATGACTATCAAATTAAAATCACTGACCTTTGTGGCCAGGACGGCAATGTGCACTGCACCTGCACATTGCGCATGTTTCGAAAGCATCTCATTATGCCTCAGTTTTATATGTTAAAACATAGCGATAACCAGCTGATTCTGAGACTGCAGAACATAACATATTATTTCTTCAGTTGTGTGAGCTTGCCGATCATCACTTTTTGTAGACTTGGTTATTAAGAAACTGCATCCCAAGACCACTATCAACAGTTGGCGTCTTCGTGAATTATTGGCTTTTATTTCATAATCAAGATACTCAAACAAGAAATGCATCTTCGAACGATTTTTGTAGCTCACGAGATAAATATCGTCGAAGCTATGGATGATTTCGTTGGATGTAGATGCTCAAAGTACCTCTGCTAATTTGTTCGAGCGTCAGATAATATGCCTAACGACTAACGAGAAGAGAAGTACAGGTCCTTCAAATATTACACTTTATATTATATTTCTACCCTCTTAGAACATCCCCTCGATGCTTTCATATCGAGTATTCCAAAGCAGACGAGATGATCGATTTTGTTTCTTCTTTCAAGATATACGAAATGCGGGATGCGGTTATGGTAGAATAAATGCAAAGACATTTACACATATGTTTAAAATAATAATTTGCTAACTGCTTCACTTATGAATATTTGTAGGTACCATAGTGATTTAAGACATTATGTTTCCGACAGTGTTTCGAAAGGCCAATGCATACATAAAACCAGTGATAAGCAAGGATTCGACAACTGTAGATTTAGCAGCGTAGCACCCGTTGGCTAAGCTTCTGTAAAAACAAAACAAAAAACTGAGGGAATTTTCACAGACACATTAGTACAGAGAGTACAAACATCCGTACCGACATCATTTCGGTTTAGAAGGGTTTGAGCATACACATGCCGATGCTTCTCGAAGGAACGATATCCAGTGCATTTGGAACAGCTTTGATTGTAAACGGTCTATATATTGACCTACGTAAATCATTTGATAGATAAACACAAATATTCTCCGAAACGAAATACACCGCTATGGTATAACACATGAGGGATGCAAAAATTATGAAATAATTATTGACTGATCGAACTCAATGTATACATATAGGACAAAGTCAATTAATATTTCGTAAAGATAAAATTGGTGTCCCTCAGGGTGCAATTCTGGCCCCATTCCACTTTATATTGTATTCCATCGTATGTAATCTACCACCCGTATTTCGCAAATATTGATAGATTTGGCGACTTTGTCTCTTCTGCATGAAGGGCATCAAGGAAATCTCCTGGAAAGTTCCTGGGAAGCTGAGAGTTAAGAGCAAATCCTCCTAGTTGTGTTCGACAATAGGACAGTTACCCTGCAGTTATGCGGTGGTGTGTACCCGTAGAAGCTCATCAGCGTCTGACTGAGGGCGATCGGCACGTAGTTGAAGCAGAGCAGCACTCCGACCAGTGCCTGGTACCGTCCAGGTTCCCCCAGACGCCGCAGAAACTCGTCCAGGGACGCCGCACTCTCCGGCATTCCTGGCTCCGACCGCAGTCACCAGTCCCTTCCGCTGGGACACTCAGATGGGATGCAGCCTCGCAAACGGCATCGCAACGTCTTGTGGTGAAGGAGTTAACAACTGGCAATGTTTCCCGTAGCACAGGTTTGTTGGCTAGCAGCCTGTACCACAACAACGCACCAACAACCACCGAGCAACATCCTTCAATACCACAATATCGCGACGCAGATCACACACCGCCACGCCCGCACACACGCCCTGCCGGTCGCCAGGACGACACATGGCCAGACTGGGACGACGATTCTCTCTCGGGTCGCCCTCCATCGCACTCTGTCACACTGCACCACACACAACCACCCTCCACTGGCTGCGCTAACCACCCTCCAGTGACCCACAGCTACAGGTGTGCCTCCGCTCTATACTCGGGCCCTATGGGTGCTCCGCGGGCGGGCCGCCGTGCGACTGGGCCCGGCGCGCGGGGCGGCCCGGTCGCGCCGCTCCGGTGCCCCGAGGCGGTCGCGGTCGGCCGGCCGTCTCAGCCCGCGGCGCCAGAGGCGGGGAGGCGCGGGACAGCGTGTGAGCAGGGTCAGGCGGCCGTCACGGTGGTGAGTAGTGGGGTGCTGTCCGCGACGCCGGCTCGTGTGGTGACTGGGATGTGATAGTGCCGCTACGATTCCTACTGGACTTGCATGCCGCATTGCTGCAACTGGAATTAGTCGAACTATTTTGCTGCAGATTGGTGGGTATTTGCGACTTTTGCGAATTATAGGCCAGGCTGAACCTGAGATTTAATAACAAACTGTAACAAATAAAGTTATTGTTTTATATTGTACTACTATCGGTTTAGCTGCATTAGATTTGTGTTCGTTGGCAGAGTTAATTCAAACGGCAAAATGTGTTTAAAGTGTTTTATTTTTATTTTGAGGCTGAATTTGAGTTGACGAATGAAGTTTTATACATATAAATAGTCAGTAAGGTTAACACAAGTGGAATTTGGCTTAATTTTGAGCAACAAAATCAATGAGACGAATTATGATTGTTTATCTTACACTTAAAACGATGCCAACAAATTCAATGTTTGCAATATCATTAGTCTTTTAGCGTTCCATGTTTGGCAAATTTCTTATTTTTTTATTTTCTCAATGATTAGTGACAATGAGATCCGACTGCCGCAAGACCGGACTTGAAGCCTGAAGTCAGTAAGTCAGTACTGAACAAAAATCCCGCTACCTAAGCTACCGAGCCGGATATTTTCAACGGAAGCCACAGTCGCGTGCTGAAGATGGCCTCACGATTTCCCGCTTTACACGTTGCGGTAATACAAATGCAGGCACTGCGCATGACAAACTATTCGCAGGCTGACTAGCCAAACTCCTAATTACCCTCCGCGTATTCGCTGCAGCTCCGAAGAAGGTCCGAGCCTGGCAATATTTCATCACAGGTACGGAACTAACGCGCCAACAAAAGTGATTCATCTCCGCCGCGGGCGTGCTCCAATCGCTGTTAATGTGCCAGCAACCACATGAGGCCTCACTTCATTGGCCGACCGTGTCGCCGTCTATATTCCGGCGGTAGCCCGCAACATTCACCGCAGGCGCGCACCCTGTGTACTCCCGCCGACACCGGGCCGCCGCGGGTGCTAACACACACACCCCACTGCGCCGACAGGAAATAGTCTGTGCCATCTGTCACGCGGACAGTTCAACGAGCACCGTTATAAATGGTGGGGCTTCGCCAAGTTAGCAGTAAAATCATTGGAGTGAGGTTTGCAGGAGTAAAACTGTCTTGCGCTGTCGAAGAGCGCATGTCAGCTGCGTTGAGATGTATTCTGCCACAGAGGTCATTTTCTGACAGCACACCACAGAGACCGGCTCTCCAGCAATGCACAAAATTCCAGCAAGTAGGTATGCATTTATTGTCCCAGCCATACCATAACATTTGTACCGTAACATAGGGTGGAGTGAGACAGTGAGGTGAAGTGAGACAAAGGTACACACATTTTTATTTATTTAATTTAGTTCATTTGTTTAAAAGGAATGTGTTCACCTTTCTGAAAGTTATTACATATACGCTGGTTGTAGTAGAAAATATGAAGTAAGTGCTGCTGAAAACGATGGTGATATTTTTCACTCGAAAAGTCACTTAACTTTATACAAATTAAGTTTTTAGATTTGTGCGAATGACGTAATTATTGAGCTATAGACCGTCGCTGATTGGCTGACAAAGTGGGATTGGCTGAAAAAGTAACTGTCAGCCAATCAGCGGCTGCACCAGCCTGGAGCCTTTTGAAATGGTAAATTAAATTGCTTAAAAACGGTTAAGTTCTGGGAAAAATGACTTTAGTAATTTAGACATTTCAATAACGGCCCAATATAATGGCTATCTCAGTTTAAAACCAATACAAAGGTGAAACACTCCCTTTAATGAGTAAGGAATGTCAATATATCACCATATGAATACAAATTGATCATTATTCGCTATTAGGATAGAGAATACAGTTTTTCGATGAAAGCTAAAACAACTATTGACCAAATTTTATTTTTTGGAAAACTGCGAAAAAAAACTTTGGCTTGTGCAGTCTATGTTGAAAAATATATGTTTTTTAGGAATTGTCATGCCAATACAACTATGATGAATTCGGATAGGGGAGACCGGGGCTGGATGCGTACATTTTCACATTTACCTTCCTAGCCGTCGACTTGTGGAAGATATTTGAAATCGGACACTTCTGTAGGAAAAGTGTGTCTTTTCCCCACCAAAATACATATTCATTGTTATTCTAACGAAGTATAAATAGGTAGGTGCAGCGCAGTGGCGTACCCAGGATTCACTCCAGGGGGGGGGGGGGGACATTTTTATCAGGGGGGCATAAGGTACCCCCACCCAAAAAAATCACCGGATTTGGCCCACGATATTTTTAGAGGGGCATATTTTCAACAACAACGAAAAATTCAAACAAACAAAAAATCATCCATTTTTTCGACCAGGAACATCTACAAAAACTCGCCGTATTTGGCCAGGCCGGCCAAATACGGCGAGCTTTTGTGGGAGTACCGTGGGCACATGCCCTATTTCGTGTACTAATGCACTATCCAAAGAGGCCAGGTCCAAGACAAAAACACAACATGTTACGTGGTTCTGCTGCGCTGCCGTGCTGCATTTGACCGAAGTTTCGCTACCAAATCTGGTAGTCCGACACGTATGTCGGATCTTGTTGAAATTTTAATAAATACGATAGTGCGCCTCTGCCACCGGACCTGCGTGCCAAATTTCACGCACCTAGCTGCAACGGTTGTCGAGTTATTAGTCCATTTGTGGATGACACGTGTTCGTACGTACGCACGGACGGACATGATATCATTAATAAGATAAGATTATTGGCTTTCCATCTTAACCTGAAATTCGACATGTTAGGTTGCTAAGTTATTACAGTACATAACTCGCTGAAAATGAACGAAATTTAATATCTTTGGCCTCGTCGTTCGTCGTTCTAGGAAATTTCTGAACTCGCGCTGCACGCTCGTGCGGTTATTTTGTAAAACGACTCTGAATCTGAAATATTACGCTTATGACTGTTGCCATATTTAGACCCTAACTGAAACACAGCCTTCGCACAGCTGCGCGCAGTGGATGCGGGTGCTTATTTAAATACATCGAATGAAGGTCGCAACAACTGCAAGATGCGCGACGTTACGGGAAGATAAAATAAACAGTTGAAATTGACCCATGTATTTGAATAGGCTTCCGCAGGTACCCGCATGCATTTTTTTTTGCTGTTGCGTAAATGCTGTGTTTTAGCCTTAAAGGTACGATAAGCTAAAACTCTTCTTCTTTAAATGACTGCAGAAGACATAGCATCTTATACACGAATCACTCCTGAGACACTCTGATTCGGGTTCTCACTTCTTATAACTCTCGATTGCATTTAACTAAAAATGTTGTTATCGCCGCGCAGAAAATGCCTCTGATGCGGAATTTTCAGTCATGATTTTCACTATAGTCGTGACGTCACAACCACAGGTACTACGAGCTTAATTGTTTAGTTTTTAATCATTTTTGAGTTCATTTCGAATTGTTATTCATTTTTGTTTACATTTACGTTATGACAAATTATCCTTGTGCTTATGAGCCCAACATATTGGTAGTGTACAAAACTGTACCCAACCCCATTCGTATGTCTCTTTTTTATATGGGTGACCTAAGGCAGGTCGAGCACGTGACCTCATTTTAACACGCGCTCTGGAGGGGGATGCGAAATCTGCCCCCCCCCCTAAGATTTTTCGAGGATAGCGGAAAAACGGCGGCGCTTGCGCCGCCGTTTTGCATAGCTGTTCGGAAATATATTACCCACATCATGTGCAATTCTTGACCTCGCGTCACCAAAGTTCAGGTCACCAGACCAGGTCACGTGACCCCACCTCCAACAAGTTTTCGGTCGTACCACAGCCACAGTTTTGTGCCGATCGGTTTCAAACTTGCAGGATTTCATAAGGTCATAGGTATCTAAAATTCAATTATCTCGATTTTGTTTTATATCGGTTATGACGGTGTTGGATCAATTTCGTGACCTCCCCATTATAAGACAATGGGGAAATATTTAAATGCTTCCTATTCCGAAGATACGCATGATATCAGTCCAATTCCTTCTGGATAATGTTATCATGGGCCATTATTGATGATCCAGGCGCAATTTAGTGTGTCTACACTAGTGTACTACATTGTCAGCCGAGGTCATCTGAGTTCACCAACACCTTTTCGTCAATAACTCCTCACAGAATAAAGATAGAGAAGTGATACCGACACTAATGTGTTTGTCTCATCGAGACACGTCTCGCAATATGCAACATGACCTACTTGGGTAACGATTTGGCCTTGACCTGAGGTCGATTTTTTTTCTCTCTCTCTCCAAATTGACCTAAACTGGTCAACATGAATATGATTCGAAACGCCTTGTCGAGACGAATACCATGGCTTCAAAATTATTGCCTTATCTTTATTACGTAACAAAAAAGTATTTGCGATTTTTTTCTTCTCTTCCATAAATAGCCTTTTTGACATTTGAGGACCTCTGGAACCTAAACTATTGAATTCTTGAGCTAAAATTTGAGGACACCAATGGCGATTGAATATTTCAAGAGCTTTCGATTGTCTTTTTGTCGTTCGTTCCTAGCTTTCATAGTTCACGAAATATGTGGGGGTTTCTTGAGCAAAGTGCTAAAATTGGAAAATGTTGGCATATTTGGCCCCATTTGACCTCTCAGATATTCACCTAGGGTCATGCAAATTTCGCAAAACAGAGTTCCCTACAGAACCTCTCTACCCTACAAATTTTGTTATTGTAGCTCTTATGGGGCGAGATTTTAGGGGGTGGGGGCGGAATCCCTACCCCCCCCCCCCCCTCCACCTCCTCCAGTGCGTGTAATTCTCAGAGGCCTTCCAGAGCGCTTGTTTCCAATGGAGACAATATGTGAATGCTTCCTATTCAGAGAACACACATTATATCAGACCAATTCTTTCAAGATCGTGTTAGTATGCAATTTTTGACGACCCAGGCACAATTTGTGCTTAGTGACCCCTGTAAGGTCACCTGAGGTTATCTAAAATCACCAGAACTTGTTCGCTAATAACCTTTGATTGAAAAAGGGTAGAGACGTGAAACAGACACCAATATGTTTATCTCGTTGAAACACTTCCGAAAATTTTGCATTATGACCCACCTGTGTCACCATATGACCTTCGATGACCTTGACCTGAGGACAAATTTGAAATTTTATATAAACCAATCGCAATGAATATGGTTCGAAGCACATGGACGAGATGAACATGATATAACTTATGTCATGTCATTTAGGTACCGAAAGGCTCATGTACAAGGAACGCAGAAAGCCCTAAAATATCGATGCATAAAATCGCTACCTCAAGACAAAATCCTTATATCAACAGAAGAGCAGAACGACAACAATGAACCGTTGTTACAGACGTGGCTGTCAGGCAGCTGGCCTTCGTGCTGGGTTCCCCAGTCATCGATTATGATCCAGGCCCAGAGTCTACGGTGGATGAAAACTGCACCACTGCGGAAGGCATCACGGTGTACTCAGGTGGTTCCTCAATAGCAGAGGCGCTGACTAGGGAAGTTCTGTGGGAACTCTGTTTTGTGAAAATGTCAGGACCCTAGCTCCATATCTTCAAGGTCAAATTAGGTCAAATATGCTAAATTTTGCTTGTTATACGCTCCTTGGCTTGGCATTGTTATGGAACGCAGTGATTGCATGTATACCCAAAAAATGGGCTTAAATGATTTGTTGGAAAGTCTTATGATACAATAGGGATAATAGAAGTTGTATTTGGGCTCAGGTCATTTACATATCAACATTACATTGCAGCCATTTGGGAGACATTTTGAAGTTTGTTTACTTTGATGGCATATAACTCAACAAGTTTTCGGTCGATTTGTTTCTTCAGACGACGCGCCTTTTATTTCTTAGCAGGTACACCAAAAATGATGCATATCGACCGGCAAAATCATCAGGAGATATTCAAACAAACAAAAAAACAGGAGGGGTTGGCGGATTTCGACCCCCCTCCCCCTCTCCAGTGCGCGTGCTAATGCTCCGGGTCGTAACGAACACCCACAACTCAGACACCTGATTGAACATTACCAAGAGTTTCAAAAATGAACTTACATTTTATTTCGCTCAATACTTGTGTTGCCCTTAATAAAGGGAATAGGTCACCTTGAAAGTTGTCTTGAAATTTGGCTATGCGGGGTATTTCGAGCTGAAAAAACGAATATGGAATTTGCTTGGACGATAGATGGATATCCGTCGAACAATGGGCATGTTTATCTTTTCTCCTTCATGGCCATACACAACGTCATGACAATGTATGACGTCATGCATATATGGTAGTTTGGATATGGAAACTATTGCACACAATAACGACGGACTTTAGGGATATATATATATATATATATATATATATATATATATATATATATATATATATATATATATATATATATATATATATATATATATATATATATATATATATATATATATATATATATATATATATATATATATATATATATATATATATATATATATATATATATATATATATATATATATATATATATATATATATGCCTAAAGTAAAAACGGCTAGTAGCCGTTTTTACGAAGGATTTTGCGTTTGGGGCGATCGGGCGTTTGGGGCGTTTGGGGCGATTGGGGCGATTGGGGCGTTTGGGGTAAATGGGTCTATGGCTCGTAAGAACACGGCTTTCCCAGGTGATTTTTGGTATCCGTTTGGAAGCCGTTTTCACGAAGGATTGAATTCGCCGGGGCGATTGGGGCGTTTGGGGCGTTTGGGGCGTTTGGAGTGATTGGGGCGTTTAGGGGTAAATGGGGCCCATAGCTCGTAAGAACAGCTCTGGTGATGCCAGATGGCTATGGAGGTTTGGGGCGTTTGGTGCGACTCCATCTTGCTCGAATCCCGGAAGTGCGGCGTTCGGGAAATGGTCATATTTTTCAACGACATGGTTTTTAGGAATAATAGCATATTTCAATGAAACCTAGAGGAATTAGTCCATTCATATTTTCCATCATATTAACTTTTGAAAGCAAGGATTAATGATAATTAGCAATTTCGTTTTTAGATAATTTTGGCGAATGCTGGCTCCGGCTCTGCGCTGGCTCTGCGCAGGGCCGGCCGCAAATTCCCGAAGTCTAATAACCATTCGCACTAATTCATTTGATTGGTCAAATTCACTTGTATGCGACGTCACTGTGACGTCACAGTCTCCCTACCTATTGCGCATATAGCTATGTCGATCGGAGACAAGTCAAGTGATCGGCAGCATCACTACTCTTGTATCGAAATTACTGGTTAGGGCGGTATTGTTGCGTTACGTGGTCTTAGAGACAATATGTTCATTTCAGTAAGAAGGAAACCATCGAGCAGGTTACGAGAGTTTGTGATTTACGTTGGATCGTCGTTTTCGTTTGAGTTCTGGAGACGTTGAGCACCAGCGTTTTGGTTGCTGCGCGTTGTTGTTTGCTATGGAGTACTGCCGATGGTTTGAGTTGTTTTGAATTGGATACGGCACTTGAGTTGTTTGCGACGATTCGTAATTAAAATAATTGCAAATTGATGGTGATGAAAATTGCTTCGTGGTTTATCTGGACGTGATACTGCGGCGTCGCCAGCTGTTTCCTGTCACGATGGCGAAAATACATGTCTTTCAAAATTACTATTAACTTCTATTGGTGCGCCTCGACAGGTAATATAAAACCGAGGTTGAAATATAAACGCTTTTTCCGCTTTCTAAACACAGTTGTCGCACATGTCAACTGAACTGACTTGCTCCGTGCTTGTTTCATGGAATCTCTGGGTGGAAAATTACGTATTTAAAATTCAACGCCTTACCTTCTAATATTACGTATGCGATCGAAATAAATACGTATTATCGAAATATTCAGGGAATAATTGTCTAACATTGCTATTTTTGTCGACCGCCTGTTTTCAAGTATAAACAAAGCAATATAAATATAATACAGACTCCGAATATAGGTACTGTTGCCTACCGATCTGACATGTAAACGGAGATCAAATGCACTTCTACCTGACGACCGCGCCGTAACGAGAATAAACTATATGTTCATATCCGAATATAGGTACTGTTACCTACCGATCTGACATGCAAACGGAGATCAAATACACCTGACGACCGCGCCGTAACGAGAATAAACTATATGTTTCATATGGTGCGCACCGAGGCTAAGCGCATCAAAGACAGCGATCGCTTCGATTATTGTCGCTTATAGGGCCTTGATTGTCGCGGCCCAGCATCCCATTCAGGGAGGTGCCAACCTCCCCCGGTGGTATAATGGACTCGCCCAGCAGCTATGAGGTCATCTCCAATTCCGAGTGCGAATGGTTATTAGACTTCGGGAATTTACGGGCCGGCCGCCCGGTCACCATGGCGACCGGCCGGCCGGTCACCTGACGTCACGTTGCGCACGTGGCTCCTGCACCGGCCGGCCGGTCACCATGGCGATCGGCAGGCCGGTCGCCTGACGTCACGTTGCGCATGCGCAGAGCCGTGGTCTGCGCCCAGCAATGGCGTCCGTTTGATCTAGAGCAGGCATCGGTCGATCTGTGGCGGGGACGTGGGAAAGGCCAGGACGATCCACTCAGGAGCTCTCCTGATCCAGACCCTGTCTGGACAGCAGAACGTCCCCCTGCTGGCAACCAAGACGTTCATCGGTGTAGCGGTGAACGTCGAGGCCCCCATCCACCTAAACTAGGTGGAGGGCCTCATGTGGTGCCCTGAGGTGGCTAGCCTCTCGGAGGAGGAGATCCTCTGGGAGCTCGAGCCGCAGGGCGTAGTGGAGGTGGTGCGGCTCAGGCCCCAGAGGCAAGAGCAGCCCAACCCACTAGTACGCCTGAGGTTCGGCGGGCTAGCATTGCCTAGCCAAGTGTACTGCGGCTACCTGAGGGTAGACGTGCGCCCTTGGATCCGCCCCCCCCCCCGGCAGTGCCGAAAGTGTTGGCGATTCGGCCACACCGACAGCGTCTGCCAGGCACACAGCCACACGTGTGGTCGGTGTGCCGGGCAACACCCGACAGACGGGTGCACCGCCGCAGCTAAGTGCTGCGCCGAATGCGGCGACGCCCACGCCGCCTGGTATCGGCGCTGCCCGGCTCAGGTGGCGTTCGTGGAGGCGAAAGACGGACACCGACAGAGGCCCGCTTCCCCCCCCCCCCCCCGACGCTCTCCCCAGGCCTGAACCCTGCCGCCTGGCCGCCGCTGCCCAACCTGGCCAAGGCCCCGCCCCACCGGACCACCGGTCCGCAAGCCCCGCCCCAGGCAACCCCCTACCAGCAGGCTGCCCAGCCAGACCTGCCCCGACCCCGAGCCGGCTTGCCAGGCTACCCACCCATGCCCGACCCGCCCCGCCGCTCAGCCGAGTCCACCCCGGCTCCCTCTGACGGACCCTCCCCCCGCCGGGAGAACACCCGTCGTTCTTCGGAACTCTCGTCCGACGACGAGTCCCTCCTGCGGACCGCCGCCCTGAAGGCCGGCCAGAACCAGCGCTATCGCTCCAACTCCCCGCCCTCCCGCCCCTCCTCCCAACCCAGCCCCTCCTCCCTCTCCCGCCCCTCCTCCCACTCCCGCCCCTCCTCCCACTCCCGCCCCCGGGCCACTGAGGAGAGCCCGACCCCTCCCCGCCACCCCGGTCCCGGTCACGGTCGAAGCCCCGCATACCTAGGCACACCCGAGCGACCGCATGGCGCGGTCCGGACAGCAGCGACTAAAAATGAATAATAACCAGTCAGAATCTCCAATGGAATGTTAGATCTTTAATATCCCATTGGGGGCAATTCAAACATTACGTCTTAAATAATAATCCGTTAGTAGCCGCTGTTCAGGAAACCCATTTTATTGACGCCGACTTTAACAATTATACTCTTAAAATCTACGGTTATAGCCTTTATACAAACAACGTAAATGCATCACTGCGCCGAGGCAGCTCGGCTTTGCTTATTTCAAACCAACTTTTGCATCATCAAATCGACCTTTAAACAACCTTAGACGCAGTCGGCGTTAATATTAAAATTGCTCAGCTAGAACTAACTCTTATCTCAATTTATTTCCGTCCTACTGAGGACATAGACATTGATTCTTTTTCCCAGCTTATTACAAATATTAACACCCCATGTCTGATTATGGGCGATTTCAACGCGCATAGTCGGGCGTGGGGCTGCCTTCGGAACTCTCTCCGAGGCCAAATTATGCTGGACCTGCTGGACCGGCATAATTTGGTCTTCCTTAACGACCAATCACCCACACACGTACACCACTCAGGAGGCGAGGTGACTTACAGCGCCATTGATCTCGCCTTCGCCACACCACACATCGCGACTCTTTTTACATTTAATGCACAATCTGACCCTCTTTTTAGCGATCATTACCCAATTCACTTAGAACTCCAAGTCCCTTCAGGACAGACAAATTTTTACTCTCTGCCTAGATGGAACCTTCGCAAAGCCGACTGGTCCTCCTTCCAAAAACACATTGACACTAGTCACCCCGCAGACTCCCAGACCGACATTAACACATTTTTAAACACTATTCTCGCATCAGCACACCAGCACATTCCACACACACGCACACACACACAACACCACCCGAGGCAGCGTACTGCCCCGTGGTGGAACACAGAATGCCAAAGAGCTGTTGCACTCCGGAAAAGAGCATTTCGGAAATTTCAAGCTTGTATAACTGCAGAAAACGAACACGAAGTACGGAAAACCCGCTCTTTGGCTAAAACAATCATTGACAAAGCAAAAAAAGAATCTTGGCAGGAATTCTCATCTACCTTTAATCGATTTACCTCCCTCTCAAAAATTTGGACATTAATTAAATCGTTTTCAAATAAAAGACCACCGTCATACAAAATCCCACACTTACAAATACACAACACATCTTACACGCTTCCCCTAGAGGTGGCAACACAATTTGCACAACACTACGCTAACATATCATCAACACAACAATGTACACCAACTTTTACTAACCAACTTAACGATCAATTTCAATCTATTAGCTTTGACTCTAATAACGTAGAAATATACAACTCTCTTTTTACCAACTCAGAGTTAACGTACGCTATAGGTAAATGTGGTAAAACATCTGTAGGGCCAGATCAAATTGACTACTCCTTCTTTAAAAACTTGACAGAAACTGGTCTCACCAACTTGCTAACAGCCTTCAATACCATGTGGTTTGATGGCACTTTCCCTGAATCTTGGCATAATAGTACGCTAATTCCTATAATTAGACCTCGCAAACCTAAATCTTCTCCCGCTAGCTATCGCCCTATTTCTCTAACTAGTTGTGCATGTAAACTATTCAAACGCATGGTTAATGGACGCATCAGGACATACATTGAATCAAATAATTTACTTACCCCACACCAAAGTGGTTTTCGACCTGGTCGCTCCACTGCGGACAATTTAGTTGGTCTTATCGACTCTGTCCAGCGCGGCTTTCGAGGGAGAGAGGTCACAGTTGCCCTCTTTCTTGATTTGAGAGCTGCGTTTGACAGCGTCAACAAAACCGCACTTCTAGTAAAGGTCCATAAGGCCGGAATTCGAGGTCGACTCGCCAAATTTATCCAAAACTTTTTAGAAAATAGAACTTTTAATGTAAGGTGCGGCAACACATATTCTCCAAATCAAAATCAGGACCACGGTGTCCCACAGGGATCGGTCCTCTCCCCGACCCTATTTTTAATTATGATTAACGAGATTTTTATTAATATTAACAAGATCGACAAAGGTCTCAAATTTTCAATGTACGCTGATAACTTGGCGGTGTGGTTCTCGCACCCGAGCGTCGACCAAGCCAGCAAAATGTTACAACTAGTACTCATTGATATAAAGGTATGGTGCGACCAATGGGGTCTGGAAGTTTCTCCAAGTAAATCTGCATCTCTAATTTTTTCAAAGAAACCCGCATGTGTGGAACCCTACATTCCATTAAAATATAACAATCAAATTATCCCTTTTGTCAAATCATTCAAGTACCTGGGAATAACGCTAGACACACGTCTCTCGTTCATCCCACACTTCAATGATTTAGTGCAGAGATGTACGCGACGAATTAATATTATGAAGTCAATGGCTGGTCGAGAGTGGGGCGCAGATCGTGCCACTCTCCTCCAACTATATACTTCCCTGATACGCCCAGTACTGGACTATAACGCATTCTTATTTGATGACATATGTTCCAAACAAATTAAAAAATTGCAAACTGTCCAAAACGCTGCCTTGCGCATCGTGACTGGAGCCTGCCGCACCACCAACACCACAAACTTACACATCGACACAAACATTCCCACACTCTGCCGCCGACGCAAATACACATTACTTAGATTCTACGCCAGAGCAAGTTCACACCCCACACGCCCAACATTCCACATCTTAAATCACCCCGCACCCACTAGACGACAAACACTACTACAAAAACGACACCCGCTTATCAGTCACAGAATCAGACAAACACTCACACTATTCAACATCGCTCACATCACCACAATGCCAACACCACCACTCACATCTCACTGGCTCGACACAACACCAGACACACACCGCCTCTTCACACACAACAAAAACACAGTCACCGCGTCAGAGACACTCACACTCTTCCACGAACACAAAGCACAACACAACACATACACATACATATACACAGACGGTTCACGGGGCGACGGCCGAACCGGTGGTGCATTCTACACAAACACAGTTAGCAATAACTTTAGACTTCCCGACATAAATAGCGTATACACAGCGGAATTGTCAGCCATTTTATTAGCATTAATATATGTCAGAAAAGAAAAACTTAAGGAAGTAGTCATTTGCACAGACTCGTCCGCTTCGCTCACGGTCATTTCCTCGATTAGTGACTGTAGAAACCCGATAGTATTTAAAATCAGACAGCTAATCAAGTATTTAAACAGTAAAAACAATAGTATTAAATTCCCCTGGATCCCAGGACACGCAGGTATCCCGGGAAACGAGGAAGCCGACAGACTTGCGAAATTGAGCCTAGAATTACCTTCAGTAAACCAACTTCCAAGCCCAGTATCAGACGTGTTAAATTATATTAATTCTCAATTTAGCATACTGCGCCAGAGCGAGTGGGACGCCGCTCCGCATTTTCATCTTTATCCAATCAAGCCAAAAGTCCAACATTTTATATCTAGTCACCAGAATTGTAGAGAGAAGGAGGTAATATTGGCGCGCCTCCGTCTCGGTCATACAAAAATTACTCATTATTATATTATGGAGAATCTCCCGCCACCAAATTGCCAACATTGCCCAGGTTATCCGCGCTACACAATCAAGCACTTACTTATTACTTGCCCAGTACACAACGACAAACGACAGAACATTATTAATTACACACAACAAAATGGCATCACATTAAATCTTCAAACACTGTTAGGTGATAGTTATCCTGAATTGATAGGTCTCCTGTTAGATTATCTCTACCAAACACGTTTAGCTAATCAAATATAACAGGGGTTTTTGGCCTTGCGCATTTTTGGCCCACCGCGCAGGTTTTTTTCCCTCTGACTTAGACGCTGTTTTTTTTATTATTCAGGACTTTTCGCCCAGCTAAATACACCCCACAACCAGGTCTCGCCGAGGCGCCGGAGCCAGGGAGACTGGCAACAGTCTCCCGTTGTGGCAATGACGGCACCCCCACGGCTCCATCAACACTGACACTGTACAAGAGTATTGTAATACAAATATGTATGCATGTGTGTCTCGTGTTTTACTTATTTTTGACCTTGAACGAAATGCTTAACGTAATGATAGATATTATATTTGACCTTGAACGAAATACTTAACGTAATGTTAGATATTATATTTGACCTTGAACGAAATACTTAACGTAATGTTAGATATTATATTTACTTTGAACAAATAATTTTTCCGGGTACAAATAAACCGGTTAACGTAATTAGTAACGTAAAATAGCTGCCCTAGTCCCTAGTTTGCTCCGGGTCACATAAACCGGATAACGTAACTCTTTTCCTGGCAAATTGCCAGATGTCACTCCCCACCCGGAATATGGCTATAGGCCGGTCCGGGGAAAAAAAAGAGAAAAAAAGAGCAGGCATTTTTGAGTTTACAGTACCAGTGGCTGCAGAAAGTCCGCATGTTTCATGGGTTTATAAGTGCTTTTTCTGAAGTCCTTTCAGCTTTTTGTGATATTCATCAATTAATCAATTAATCAAATCAAGAACATTTGGTGTGATTCGTTGCTTAACCCGGCATTGACTGGGGTCTCAGCCGAACGCCATTGACTGGGGGGGGGGGGGGGGGGGGCATTAAACGCCCCTCCTCCTCTAGTTATCTTCTGAACCAATGATCACAGCGAGACGCGCATTCGAAAGCTCTCAATGAGATGGATCTAATGCAAGCTCCAACATTTCAAAGTAAGGTCAAATGTCAGGTCACGGTCAGGTCAAATATCAGAATCGACGTATTTTAGTTTATGGGCCATACTTTCAAGCAAAAGCCATCGATTACGACCATGATCACCCAAAGTGCTGTCAAAGGTATTATACACATCCCGCATGGGCTAACCTGAGATTGTTGGCAAAGGTCAAGGCAAGGTCAGGTCACAAAAATCACTATGCGCAAAATATCTACGAAAGTCATGCAACACATGTTTTATGGGTTATTTGCCACGTATAATTCGATAGTGATGGTCATTTTACCAACTGAATTCATTTACGTGAAGTTATTGTCAAGTTCAGGTCAAGTTCAGGTCACTGAAGGTCAAAATTTGAAATGGATAAATATACAAAAGAAGGCATGTTTATGGACCAGTTTTGTTTCTTAGGAATACAGTGCTAGTATTTGTTTGTCTGTATCTGGTCAATAAAAGCCAAAAACGCAATTTCAAAATATGACGTCATTAGTTACCCATACTTTGGATGTCATAAGACAGTCAAAAATGGAGATATCAGTTTGAAATTTGGTATGGTAGTTGCCTAGGTATGGTTCTCTGACATTTCTTCCGTTTTTTCAATATTTTTAGAAAATTTTGATTGTGTGATAATTTTCAAAAACAATTTGTTTTGTTCTTGGGGGTCAAAAACTAAACTTTTAACAAATCCGAAGTAGCCAGTTTGTAGCCCTTGCAATTTTCTATCTTTTGGCTTTTTTTGATTGCATTTTTCTTCAAATGTGGTATTTGTACGGCTTGGCAAAGTTTAGCTGATTTTGGTGTAAAACTCGTGTGTAGTGACGTCATTCTAAATTCGATATAGCTCGAGAGAAAAAAAAATGACGAAATTTCTTCATTTTTGCAAACAAGACTTGTAACAATTATTTATAAGAAGATACCCGAAGCTTCACGTTGATAGCGCTATTAGTTTGTCTGCTATTGCGAAAATTCATCAAGGGGGAGGGGCGTTAAACTGGTCAATGGCGGATTAAATAAATGAGTAAGGATTGTTCCGGTTTTCGGAAACCAACGAAGTTACGGCTCTAAATTGGATGATCTCAGCGGGACGGAGTGACGTTGAATTAAGGCCTATTTATGCTTTTAACATTTTATTGTATTTTTCATCATAATATCATATTTCTTTGTCATTAATATCTTCAATTTTTCCCTGACTGTCAATTGCGTATTTTATTTAATCAAAGCTGATGATCTAGTATACTTTTTAGCCTCTTTTTTGAGTGTTTTCGTTATGTTTTGTAGTAGAAACTAACACAACACAAAATTGCTAGATTTGCGCATGAATTTGAATATTCAAAGCAAACTAACGGTAAATATTGCATTGTAAGAGTACTTATACATGAATTCATAACATTGTGATTGATACCAAAAATCACCGAGAAAAACCGTGTTCTTACAAGCTATAGACCCATTTACCCCAAACGCCCCAAACGCCCCAAACGCCCCAATCTCCCCAATCGCCCCAAACCCCCTAAACGCTCCAATCGCCCGGCGAATAAAATCCTTCGTGAAAACGGCTAGTAATGCGGTTCTAATGCATATATGGTCGTTTCTTAATTCGCCATCAAACATACGCCAGATGAGAAAGAAGCTGGACCTTAGTGTGCACCATAGCAACTGCGGGGGCCGGGGGTGTACATATAAAATAAATGCACGGAAACCCTTAATCACAGGCCACAGCTGAAGTACGCCCCCACACCTGGTGGTTACAACTAATGCGCTAACGAACGCGAACGCTTCAACACGGGATCCTCATTGACGACTGGACAGGTCATTGGTATTTGATATAATGTTGAGACTACTCAGCGGATATGGGCGGGTGTTGGCCAGAGCCCTTCACGGCACACATGTTCAGCCCCCATCACGTTCCAGCCCATTCAGCCAGACCCAAACCCGTTCCAATCCAAATATAGTAGCTTATACTCGTATACTGTTTGTAAATGACTGTAAATATGCGAGTGATGCAGCTGTGTACTTCGTTTGGATGGCCTATGCTCGTGTTGAGGTGGAGGGGTTCGGTTTAATGCAGGGAGATTTACTGGTGTTTCACCATTGCGGTTTCATCAATTCTGATGAAGCTGCAATGGTGAAGTGTTAGTTTGTATCTCCTTTGTGTTTTTCGAATTTGTCTGTTTTAACGTGAACAAAGGCTATATAACAATAATGATAAAGTGTGGACAGTTTTCTTTTGGCGGCTTTGTATAAATAAGGGTCACGTGTCATATCGGATGGTTGGAAAACTGTGTTTGAATTGTGTTAACTCTGATGAAGCCGCAATGGTGAAATATTAGTTAATATATCTCTCTTTGTAATTTTCGAATTTATCTACTTTACCATATGCCGAGATATCCTTTCAACATTAGCACGCGCTTTTGGGAAATGCTTTCGGCCCGCTGCGGCTAGTATTGAAGGTATCTGGGAAACGATTTGGCCCGGGGCATTTTTAGTTTCCCAGACAATTATGTAACTAAATATTCAGAGCGGAAGTGCCATAATCACACATACATATTACCTATATTTATGATTACTGGATTTGTCGAATAAATTATGTGAATCGCCTTAAAACATTGTTGCACTGTCACATACGTAACTATTTATTGTATTAAATACAATACACATACATATTGATGCGCATATTATTCGGATATCTGACGCCAATAACATACAGCAAAACGAAATTGTGTGCAGACAATTCATAGCACTGCGTAATCATACTTGTCTACTGATTTGATTATGGGCACAGTTTGTGATTCTTTTGGAAGTGGTTGGCGACTGAAAGCATGGCGCATGCAATGAAAGGTGATCGCTTCACAGTGCCCGCTATTACCCTTCCTTGCTTCAATCGATAGAAGGGCACGCGAGTAAGGTGAGTTTTGTTTTGCACAAATCCAGAAGATTGACACTGTTCTGTTCTTCGTAGTGTTCTTGAAGTAGTTTGATCCGTTGCTCCATTATTTTTCCTCACAGTAGAGTATCTGAATCGCGACTGGATTCTATTAGCTTTCTGCTTTAAGCTGCTTGTTCTTTGGAAACCTAAATACATGTTTTTTTAGGTCCGTAGTTTCGCCTTTCTCAGCTTGTTTGTAGTCACTATTTGTAGGCTTATAACCAGACCGGCATTTGGGAGCAGCGCACTTTACTGCCATTTCTTAACTAACAATCGTTATTTATTTACGACTGCATTATGTAACAAATTATAAAAAGAAACCACAAGCAAGAGTGTACATCAAGAACGTAATGTGACACTGTGTAAATCCAAACTTCACAAAATTTTCCCATGGAATGAAGTAAAGTGTAAAATAAATCATTATCACGTGCATTATCGCATTATCGCATTATCGCATTATCACGTGTAAAATGGTACCAATGATAAGATGATCTACCACCAGTCGTTCTGTCGAAAGAAGTAGCCTCTTGTTGCAAATGGCAAATTTCAAGTGTCCAATCCAGGTAGTTCATGTTATCTATGACATTGGAGTGAATTCAAGTGAACTTTTAATATTAAAGTGAATTAAAGTATATTTAAATAGTTTTTACTCACAGTTTTGCATGTTTAACACGCGCCCTGGAGGGGGGGGGGGGGGGGCGAAATCCCCCTCCCCTCCGGTTTTGTATTTTGTATTTGTATTTATTGATAAATCTTTTGTGAAATAAATCTTCACACATACACATAACCATTCGATGATCCCTCGCGTGGTGAAGCCTGGCTGCGAGCTCAAAAGGCTCAAAAGGCACCTGCCCGAGATACATGTGACCGCACAGCGGATTTGTAGTCGGATGATGGCGAGCAAAAGAAATCTAGGGATACGCAGGCGTTAAGAATCTCTTTACACATGGAAGAAATTCGGCAAAAAGATCCGTTTTTCACAGAAGCGACACGTGCAAACGGTATATGCCAGAGCACAGGCGACCTGATCCGTCTGGCCGGAGCCGACAGGTGAAAGCATGACAGGAGCTGTCAAGTCGGCCGTGAAAAAACGTTGTGTATGAACATAAGATCATGCTGCATGAAACGAGATTTTATGGAGGAAACCTTGAAATGCTGTAGTAAGTGATCGTAAGCTAGGTTAAAGGAGCTGTGGTCAGATGAACACGCGAGCCAAACCAAAAAGGAATGCTGAATGCGTTCCAGCCGTTTAAGATGAGTCACTGCCGCTCCCGACCAGACCACGCTCCCGTATTCGACAATAGAGCGGACATGAGCGTTGAACGCACACAACATGACCTTGTGATCGAGCTTTACATGGCGACGGGGAGCTGGCAGCTGCATGCTGCGGATAAGCAGTCCAAGCATACGTTTGGCCTTTGCGACTGTGGCGTCCACATGAGAAGCGAAGTTCAACTTTGAGTCTAAGATGACTCCCAAGTCGCGCACCTGTGCGTGACGCTCTAGTGTAACACCATCCATTGTGTAGGCCGCTAAGACAGGCGAGGTGCGCAAGGTGAACGATATTACGTGGCACTTGGCCGGGTTCAAACTTAGCCCCCACACACGTGACCAATGTACAAGAGAGTCGATGTCAGACTGAAGATTGCGAGCATCGTCCTCACAGCGGACCGGCGTATACAGCTTAACGTCATCAGCATACATAGTGCATCCATTTTTTATGTGGAGTGGTATATCGGTGGTAAAACAGATAAATAACAGGGGGCCGCAGATACTACCTTCTGGAACGCCCGATAACACTGGAGTCCACGGTGAGTGTTTCCCGTTTACTACCACTCGCTGACTACGGTTTAACAGGTATGAGCGAAGCCACGAGTATGCACGGTCTTTCACGTTGAATGAGTGCTTCATTTTGTGCGACAACAGTTGGTGGTTCACACTTGTAAACGCGGACGAGTAGTCGGTGTACACGGCGTCCAGCTGTTTCCCCTCGGCTATAGAGCCCCAGGCATCATTCAGGAAGCAGGTCAGGTTGGTCACGCACGAACGTTTTGGCATAAATCCGTGTTGGTTGACAGGCAAAACGGGACGACAATGCTCAATCAGGCAGTCGTAAACAACAAGGATAAGGATAGCGCACAAGTTTTTTGCAAAAGATAGTACAAAAGTTTTTCAAGGATAGCGCAAAAACGGCGGAGCGCCGCGCCACTGTTTTTGCATACCTGTTCGGCAATTAACTTCCCACATTATGTACAATTATTAACCTCATGTCTTCTCAAGTCAGGTCACCAGACCAGGTCACGTGATGACCCCAACTCCAAAACGTATGCAGTAGTATCATAGCCACAGTTTTAGGCCGATCGGGTTCAAACTTGCAGGATTTCATAAGGTAATCGATAGCAACAATTTGTTTATCTCGGATTTCTAATATCGGTGACCTAAGGTCAGGTCAATTTCGTGACCGCCAACACTGTTTTGTCAATAACTATCGACATAATGAAGATAGAGCAGCTAAAATGGTACCAATGAGTTTGTTTCGTCGAGCCACGTCTCTCAATATGCAACATGACCAACTTGGGTCATCACTTGACCTTGACCTGAGGTCAAATTTATCAGTTGATCTAACCTGCTCAACATGAATATGATTCGAAGTACCTTGACGAGACTAACACGATGGTGTCAAACGTATTGCTTTATCTTCATTAGGTAAAAACTTATTTGCGAAAAACAGCTTTGCCAAAAAATAACCTTTTTGACATTTCATGACCTCTGGAGCATAGGAGTACCCAAGGGGGGGGGGGGGGGACGGTTCAATTGCCCCTCCTGAAGGTCCGTACGTGCCCCCTTTGGTCGCAGAAATGAATGTTTTTTTAGATTTTGAAAGCTAAAAATGCTGAAAATATGCCCTTTTAGAAATATAGTGGGCCAAATCCGGCGAGTTTTTTTTTGGTGGGGGTACTGTATGCCCCCTGAGCAAAAATTGCCTCCTCCTGGAGTGAATCCTGGGTACGCTACTGCTCTGGAGCCTAAACTATTGACCTGAGCTCAAATCTGAGGACACCGATTTCGATTGCATTTTTCAAGAGCTTTCGATTACTTTGTTCTGTTTGCGGCTAGCTATCATAGTTCCAGAGATATTTGGGGGTGTTCGAAGCGAAGTACTAAAACTGGAAAATCTGACCTTTGATGACCTCTGGTGACCTCAATTTTGACCTGACCTTATACATGACCGATTTACTTTCGATAGTGATTGTCTCGAGCAATCTAACGCCGTTTTCCGCTTCTCGCTACGTTACGTGGTTTTCGATATTATATGGGGGGGGGCGAAATCCACCCCCCTCCAGGGCGTGTAATTATCAGAGGCCCTCCAGGGTGCCTGTTAAATGACATTTAATCATGTATGCACGCGTGCATGAACAATTTTACGCGTGTTTAAATACCATTTTAACAAGCAAAACTATGAATACATATATATTTCCATGCAAGTTTTGTGCATAAACGAGTGAGTAGAAATCACGTGAGTTCCGCTGAGATCAGCAGCCTATGAAAGAACGATAAGGAGGCAGCAGAGTGCCATATACCAGTCACCTTCACGAGACACGTGCTGCATGGCTGACAGACACAACATAACGGCGTATCCTAAGATATCACTCAGACATCAGACATTATTCTCTGTGCACATTCTGGTGGTGGAACGTGTCGCATCCGCACGACTTCGCCATATAGTTATGTTTATGTTGCCATTCTAGGCATAACAGTACCACAACCTGAGATAATGGAGTCAGTGTTCCTCGTAGCGGTACCAGATTACACAGAGCCAGAGGCAGACACATACACCATCCTCCAGCACAGCAGGTCACCGTTTGTTCGAGCGAGAGCGTCTGCTGAGAGGCTACATGTCCTTAGCCGTAGAGCCCTTCATGGAGTGGGAATCCCGTACGGGAATGGGAACGGGACGGGAATGGGTGGGAATGGGGCAAACTTTTGGGAAATTAACGGGTTGGAACGGGCTACGGGACAGACCATACAATTTTTAGCACCACAAAAAGTGAAATATGCTGCAACGGGTAGAAACGGGAGCCCCATCAATTATGAATTCGGATTGGAACGTGTTTGGGTCTGGCTGAATGGGCTGGAACGGGATGGGGTCTGGCTGAATGGGCTGGAACGGGATGGGGGCTGAAAATGTGTCACGTGAAGGGCTCTAGCCAACACCCGCCCATATCCGCTGAGTAGTCTCAACATTATACCAAATACCAAGGACCTGTCCAGTCGTCAATGAGGATCCCGTGTTGAAGCGATCGCGTTCGCACGCGCATTAGTTGGAACAGCCGGATCGAATGGGGAAGAAATCACGCAGATCGGTTTCATAGCTTCGGAGCATGGGCTTGCCTGCAATGGTTTTCGATGGTTTTGGTCCAATTTGGTCCACTTAGAGTGGACCAATCTATATAAAACGCAAAACGGCACCGTTTTGGATCACGCTGAATCGAATGGTGAAAAAAATCACGTAGATTGGTCCCATAGCCTCGGAGCATGGACTTCACTGCAAATTGGTACTAAATGTTTTGGTCCAATTTGGTCCACATAGAGTGAACTAATCTGTATAAAACTCACAACGGCACCGTTTTGGACCACGCCGGATCGAATCGGGAAGAAATCACGCAGATCGGTCTTATAGCCTCGGAGCATGGGCTTGCCTGCAATGGTTTTCGGTGGTTCTGGTCCAATTTGGTCCACCTAGAGTGGACCAATTTGTATACAACTCAAAACGGTACTGTTTTGGTCCATTTGCAATCGAATGGTAACAAAATCAGCCAGATTGGTCCGGTACTTTCGGAGCATAGGCTAGCCTGCTAATCTTAACGTTTTTTAGACCCTCCCGTTTCTGACTCAAATCTGGACGGAAAATGTGTTTTAAAAATCACGTGGTAATTTTTCCACCCGATCCTTCCGATATAATTATGATCAATTCCCAGAGAATGCATCGGAACGTATATTTAAATGGTTTATTTTCAGAGCGAACAATGCACGAAATGCACTGCAGCTGGATGGGTAGTCCTGGTTAGATTGTATAACGTCGGCAATCAACTTCTCCCCAGCCCATAATGTTTACCAGTATGAGTTTGGAGTCGGTTTATTCATCGTGCATATCCTCTACACATTTCCTTTCACTTTTATCTACATTGGTAAAGCATCGTAGTGGCCTTAAAATCCATACGACTGAGAGACTGAAACACACATCCTGTATATACTTATAATTTGTTGCACGAAATCATTTGTTTGTTGTTGCACGCAACACGTTTTGGTATAGATACGTAACATGCGGTGAAATATGCGACAAGATAAGGACAAGTCAGACGAACATCATGAATGACGTTGTGAACATAACGAATAATTTTGCAATACAATCTTATCACACTTGAGTGAGTAGGTCGTAAAAAGTAAAAAACCTAGAAGTAAGAAACAGAACGGATAACATCGATATATTGCTTTTGAAACATGTTTAACCATTAGCAAAACACCTACGTTTAATATATAACTAACGATGGTAATTAGGATGCAACAAAAAAAAATCACCAAAAACTTAACAGTTATAGGAAACGGAATTTGTTCACAAACATTTGTAAACGGCGCGCTACGGTGAACAGCCAGTATCGAGTCAAAGCAACATATATGTAGCCCTAGAACATATATGTTCACCTCTATTAACAGTTAACAAACATTCATATATCTGAGACAGTGCGCTATGTAACAGTTGCTTATCACAAATGCCGACATTTGCAAGCCGATTCCACTCTGGGTATGTAAACAAATAGATCAGGTAAAATAATGTACATACTTCGACGCGTTGGCATTGCTCAGATCGAACCCATATAAAATTGGAATCTGCATAAGACGTATGTGCAGCGAGACCTAACTGAATACTAACAAATACAGAAACAACTATTGACCTGTTTGATAACGTGCATTGTTCAGCATTGCAGTACCTATACTCTGCTGATTGCACTTCGTTGCAAATGCGCCATGCAAAAAGCTCGCTACAGGATGCTTAACTATATAACTATATATAATATTTGCTTAACTAACCTTGGATCAGCCGTTATAAATTCACAACACACTGTGGGGTGATATCTAAAATAGATGCGTCTATTTCGTTGAGAAGCTTCATTGCAAGCACTGGCGATGCTTTTGGAGCTAAACTATTTATGTCTGGCATAAATAGCAGGTATTTTGTCCTCACTTTGAGTAATATTTAACTGAACACTATAGTCAGGGAAAAAAACTAAACAAATACACATAATAGGTTTACTACTATAGACAGTATGGCTCGTCTTACACACTAAACAAATGGATGGAAACTGGGCGGGATATATGGAAAGTGAATCAAGGGTTACTAATTAAATTCAATATCAAATGTATTCACATAAAACTCGGTAGAAATTATCCTCCAGTACTTATTGAAGCCTAGAGTGCGGACCAGCGACTCATCACTGGTCTACGCCAGTATACACACAGAGCTGTTTGAGCCACATCGCTCTCCATTGTAGGAGTGATAGTCCCGATCATCTGCGAAACACACACACGCATTGTTAGACACAAAAACGACATGCATCGGATCGTCCTTCAGGGTATTACCACGTATTTACTATACGAAGCTCTATCTCTGAACAACAAATATTCCTACAACAGCAATCTACTTTTGTCGTTCATATTCAAAGGGTTCAAAGACGCCAACAACTATTTGGCATATAAGAAGTAGGCATTTGGCGCACGACGAGACTGCACTGTTTGCTTTAAATCACTGATTGAGGTTACGTTTGTAGCTAGTTATGCTGCAGTGGAAAAGAGAGGTAGAGCCATAGTTTGGGTACGTGAAGAAAGCGATATGCCAGGGATGTAGGAACGTCACGAAAAGTGTGTGTGTGTGGGGGGCAGTGAAACTTCTTCTCGTCTTGACAGAAACCCAATCTCCCTATGGAATAATTATTTGCAGGTTTTGGCTCTTCTCGTCCTGGCGAACCTTTTGCCATCAATAATTTGTATCACCAAGCAAAAGTAAACATTTTAGCAAAAACATTGGCCAAAAGTGAGGGAGCCATGCCGCCCCCCCCCCCCTCTGTTCCTACGCCCATGCGATATGCTATGCGTATAATCTGTGTCGGTTTGATTTATCTGCACATAATACGTACCACGTATTTGCTGGATGTATTCGTCCACCTGAGCTGAGGTGCGGGCGTCCAGCATTTTCAGGGCCAGTGCGGTGGACAGAGTCGGGTGGCCTAGCTTGTCGGCCTGATGGAGCATTCTCCTCAATCCCTCCTGTGCAGGCATATATTGTTTATTGTGTATGCATTTTGATTATCTAACTATGAGAGGTACAAGTCTGTATCTTAGCCACCTTGTGCTGTTTCACGTTTATTGTTTAAAATTCGATAGGATAAAATCGGCGGGTCGCAGGCATAGGCGATATAATTGTTACTTTAAACTTAAAATATTTTACAGCATATAAAACACGACTTATGCATATGGGAAATACTTCGATATGAGTTTATTATACAATATTACTGTTTAAGTAGCTAATAACAATTATTTCCCTCAACACGAACTTATTTAGGTTTAACCCATGAACAAACCAATGAAAACTAAGCTACGAATGATATAAATGCTACTTAATTATAAGCTATATCTCATTCAAACGCAATGAGACAATTCATACCCCCAGAAAGCACACCTTACACAACTCACCAGTCTACACTTGATGCGTTCCTGCGTCTTCTTCATCAGCAGGAGCTCCACCACGATGGACTGTTTCTGCGGGTCCACCATCCTGCCGTTCATCTGGAACCCGCCCATCAGGTTGGCCGTCCTGCCGGGTGGACGTGACATTGGTTCTGGTGACTGGTGGCACGGGCTGGTGTGGTGGATCGGGTACCGTGGGGTGGCAAGGCGAGGCACGGGTGCCGTGGGGTGGCAAGGCGAGGCACGGGTACCGTGGGGTGGCAAGGCGAGGCACGGGTGCCGTGGGGTAGCATGGCGTAGCATGGCGTAGCATGGCGTAGCATGGCGTAGCATGGCGTAGCATGGCGTAGCATGGCGTAGCATGGCGTAGCATGGCGTGGCATGGCGTGGCATGGCGTGGCATGGCGTGGCATGGCGTGGCATGGCGTGGCATGGCGTGGCGTGGCGTGGCATGGCGTGGCATGGCGTGGCATGGCGTGGCATGGCGTGACATGGCGTGGCATGGCGTGGCATGGCGTGGCATGGCATGGCGTGGCATGGCGTGGCATGGCGTGGCATGGCGTGGCATGGCGTGGCATGGCGTGGCATGGCGTGGCATGGCGTGGCATGGCGTGGCATGGCGTGGCATGGCGTGGCGTGGCATGGCGTGGCATGGCGTGGCGTGGCATGGCGTGGCATGGCGTGGCATGGCGTGGCATGGCGTGGCATGGCGTGGCATGGCGTGGCATGGCGTGGCATGGCATGGCGTGGCATGGCGTGGCATGGCGTGGCATGGCGTGGCGTGGCATGGCGTGGCATGGCGTGGCATGGTGTGACATGGCGTGGCATGGCGTGGCATGGCGTGGCATGGCGTGGCATGGCGTGGCATGGCGTGGCATGGCGTGGCATGGCGTGGCGTGGCATGGCGTGGCGTGGCATGGCGTGGCATGGCGTGGCGTGGCGTGGCGTGGCATGGCATGGCGTGGCATGGCGTGGCGTGGCATGGCATGGCGTGGCATGGCGTGGCATGGCGTGACATGGCGTGGCATGGCGTGGCATGGCGTGGCATGGCGTGGCATGGCGTGGCATGGCGTGGCATGGCATGGCGTGGCATGGCGTGGCATGGCGTGGCATGGCGTGGCATGGCGTGGCATGGCGTGGCGTGGCATGGCGTGGCATGGCGTGGCATGGTGTGACATGGCGTGGCATGGCGTGGCATGGCGTGGCATGGCGTGGCATGGCGTGGCATGGCGTGGCATGGCATGGCGTGGCGTGGCATGGCGTGGCATGGCGTGGCGTGGCGTGGCGTGGCATGGCATGGCGTGGCATGGCGTGGCGTGGCATGGCGTGGCATGGCGTGGCATGGCGTGGCATGGCGTGGCATGGCGTGGCATGGCGTGGCATGGCGTGGCATGGCGTGGCATGGCGTGGCATGGCGTGGTGTAAGATGAAATGACATGGTAATACATGGAGTGGAATGACGTGGTGTGGAGTGGCATGGTGTGGAATGGAGTGGAAGGTGGAATGGAGTGGAAGGTGGAATGGAGTGGAAGGTGGAATGGAGTGGAAGGTGGAATGGAGTGGAAGGTGGAATGGAGTGGAAGGTGGAATGGAGTGGAAGGTGGAATGGAGTGGAAGGTGGAATTGGAGTGGAAGGTGGAATGGAGCGGAGTGTGGAGTCCCTGGGTGATACAAAAATCAGGGCGTGAAGGGAAAATATTGGACGGACTGGGGAGGTTGAGATGCTGACATCGAACAGTCTGTGGAGGTCTTGTGGGGTGGATGACACGGTAGACAGTGGCAACAGTCGGCTAACCCGTGTCGTATGATACGCTTTGTACCAGTGGTCCTGCCAAACTCTTGCTTCGTGACATTTTATACACTTTATGCTCAGTAATATACAGGAAATGGCGCATAATTATAGTACTGAAATTGGCAGTAGTCCGACACCACCAATTACTTTGTACAGCGTGCCGTAACGCTGTATTCCGTCATCATTATACTCAAATGCTAGTAACCATGTGAGCTAGCCCCATCTAATCTTTCTTACGACAGGTAATTTAACCAATATTAAAATGTATCAATTTGACCACGTCATCTCCTTGCCAATCCTACTAGTTCCACTCACCTGTTGAAGATACCGCGATCCACCTTCATGATCTCCTTCGTGGAGAGGTCCTTCAGCGACCCTGAAAGTTTCCGCAGGTTGTACCGGCCCCAGACCTGAACGCTGACCGTTCTGCTGTTTAGGTAGTCTACCAACTGCCGAGTGGCTGGGTTAAACCGAAACACCCGCTTGTCGTCGAACACGGGGTTGGTGGTGTTGTCGATCTTCTCTGTGCAGTGCTCCTTCTCCAGGTACAGTTGGTACTTGCAGTATACGTCCTACGTAGGAGAAACAGAAAGCTGGTAAGGTGAAAAGCAGAAAGCGGTGCATTCAGGTGTGATTGTACCGTGTTAACGGAGTTGTGACCACGTCAAAAAAATTATATCGGGGGGGGGGGGGGTCCCTCCGGAGATCTCGAAATCTAGCCGCCCGATTTTCACAAATCAAACAGCGTTTGATTCCCCTCAATACGATCTACATTTCTAAATAATCCGATTATTTTTATAAGGGGCAACAAGTGCGGGGGGGGGGCAAAAACTACAAATTTTAGAAGTATTTGTGATCCAACACAGCTGTCATGTTTATCAACCGGTTTTAACGCAACCAATGGGGATCGATAGAGATTGAATTGGAGACTAATATATGGCAGTGGCTTTTGAAAATTAAAAAAATCATAGGCGTGTGCAGGTCACTCAATATGGGGGTGAAGTAAATGCGTAATAAAACCATTTTTTTATGTTGTTTTTTAATAAATGAAATGTTGTGTTATTGTGACATTAGACAAAACAGCTATAAAGCATATTTGTTTGCCATAGGCGGTAAAAGGTTCGTGTAAAAGGGAGGTCAAATAGGACAAAATATTTACCACAGGCAATTTGCCAACCAGCACTATAAATACGTTACTGATCGTAAATAGTTCCTTTTTGCATGTTGTACTTCATCATAGGTGTATCCAGGATCCAAACTGGGGAAGCGCAAGACCTTTTGCTAGGTGTATTATCCGCTATTATGGTACTAACTAGTCAACAGTGATGATTTCACTTACAACTTCAATTCACATTGCTTAACCCCCTGTTTACCCTACATGGACTCGCCTATTATCTTATAATCATTCGTAGAGTATCCTGTGGTGCATGTTTCATCCGAAAACTGCAATGTGTTATGCCATTGTAGGCCCATGCATCTTAGTTTCCTTGCAATAATATGACTCCCTTTCTTCCATTCCTGAGCGCGCCTCTGCAAAAAAGTGACGTCATTCCCTCTCCTGTCCTCATATGTGCATATGTCATTATAAAATAACTGTCTATTGCGCCGTAAAAGGCTGGCATATCGTCATCACCATGCCAGTCACCCCTTTTCATGTGCCTGAACACGCCCTGCAACTCTATATGTAATAAATTATGCAAATAATGGAAGCAGAATCCATCTTTTACATCTTGATAGCTATAAATGCCCCTTACATCACTCTATTGGCTTCCCGCCAAGCCTTGAATACTTCCTAGAAACCTCCTCTTTGCAAGCCCCTGAAACCGCCTCTGCCATGCAATTTGTATATTTCATTAATATCAACTAATTTGCACTTGTTTCAATCACCGTAAACCGATGTAACTCCTTTATTTGCGACGCCGTAAAGGTGTTTAAGGCGCTCAGAGAGGAGGGAGCGCCACCCGAGATACGCGCTATGTTCACCCCACGTGCCGCTGTTTCCACACGCGAGTCGCGCGCCTCTGTTCGAGGTAGCCTCCACCTGCACAAGTGCAGATTGACCGCCTCTCAGAAGGCTTTTTCGTATCGGGCTGCAGTTGTCTGGAACCGCCTGCCACCACAAGCTTGTGCCGCCCATTCATTGGATGGTTTTAAGACCGCTATGCGAAGTGTGATTTTACCGATGTAGTGTAGTGAAGTGTACTCGTTTTTATCGTATTTTGTATATTATTTGTAACACTGACATGAAACCAGAATAGCCACCTCGTGGATGGTTTTTAATACACTGATTGATTATACTTGAGTCAGTTAGGAAGAAACCGTGAAGATTGCATTTCCGTATCATCGCCAAATGTCGCTTCAGAACCCCTCCAAAAACGTGCCCTGGAACCGCCTCTGTTTAGGTTAAGAACTGAACATTTTGACTCCATATGTGAAAATCGATTTTGGAAAAGTCACAAAATTTCATGGACCTGCTCTGAGCCGTTCTGGAGATATCTGCGAAAAACTTGATGGGGGGGGGGGGGGGGGCGGAATCCGACCCCCCTGTTACAAATAGGGTTAACAGGCAATACAACCAATAATTTAACCCGGCATTGACTGGAGTCTCAGCAGAATGCCATTGACTGAAGGGGCGTTAAACGCCCCCTAGTTATCTTCCGAACCAATGATCGCAGCGAGACGCGCAAGTCGGCAATCGAAAGCTATCAATGAGATTAATCTAACGCAT
Source organism: Chirona hameri (assembly GCA_036785665.1). Taxonomy (NCBI): domain Eukaryota; kingdom Metazoa; phylum Arthropoda; class Thecostraca; order Balanomorpha; family Balanidae; genus Chirona; species Chirona hameri. The sequence continues at coordinate 2,223 of JAXIVJ010003913.1, read as the reverse complement.
ACTCAAAAATGTCAAAGTGAGGTCAAATGTCAGGTCACAGTTTAGGTCAAAGGTCAAAAGCGACGTATTTTAATTTATGGGCCATACTTTCCATCCAAAGCATTCGATTACAACCATGATCACCCAAAGTGCTGCCAAAGGTATACTACACATCCCGCATGAGCTAATAAAGTGAGATTGTTGGCCAAGGTCAAGGTCAAGGCCAGGTCACAAACGGTTGCTATGCTTAAAATATCTACGGATCTCATGCAACACATATTTTACTCAGTTATTTTCCACTTAAAATTCGATAGTGATAGTCATTTTACCACCGGACTGCATTTACGTGTAGTTAATGTGAAGTTCAGGTCAAGTTCAGGTCGCTGAGGGTCAAAAATTTAAATTGATAAATATAAATACAAAAGGCATGTTTCTAAACCAGTTTTGTCTATAAAAAAATATAGTAGTGTCATTTATTTGTTTGTATTTGGTAAATACAATCCAAAAGACGCAATTTGTAAATATGACGTCATGAGTTACCCATACCATAAGTCAAGATGCCATAAGATGCCATCAGTCAGTCAAAATATATAAAAAATGTATAAGATGCCATAAGTCAGTCAAAAATAGATATCATTCTGAAATTTGGTAATGGTAGTTTCCCATATGTCGTCCTCTGACATATATTCCGTTTTTTATAATATCTTTGACAAACTTTATTTTGTGGGCATTTTCAACACTGTTTTGTGTTGAAAATGCCCACAAAATCAAACTTTTTTTATTTATTTTATTTAATTCCGAGATAGCCGCCATGTTGTAGCCCTTGCCATTTTCTATCTTTTCACGTTTTTAGATTGCATTTTGCTGAAAAATATGGCATTTGTAAGGTATATTACATTTTAGCTGATTATGGGTGTAAAACTCGTGTGTAGTGACGTCACTAAATTCGATATAACTCGAAATTTTTCGACGAAATTACTTTTTTCTGACAGAAGACGTAAATGTAATTTAGAAGAGGGTATCCGAAGTTTCACGTTGATAGCGCTATTGATTTTTGGAACCATCACGAACATGTATCAATGGGGGGGGGGGCGTTAAACGCACCCCCCCCGTCCAGTCAATGGCGGGCTAAGAACACCGAAATGCACCAACAAATACCCAACTAATGACGCTCGGATTCCAGTAACTTTGTGTATCTACCTGCAGGTCTGTACCTACCTACCTGCACAGTGCACATATCTGATGACATACATGGGATGGTCATATGTATACGTAGCCATACACAATATAGAGTGCGACCATGAAGCTCAAACACACCGTATATGTATTGGGTAGCCCTCTCACTGAGGAGATCTTCACTGCGAAGCAGACTTCCTGGCCGATCAGCATTTCCGGACTGTCCACGAACCGGTCGTTTTCTTCGGTGTACTCGTTCCCACCTCTATCGCACGGGGGCCACGTCCATCTGTTGGGAGGCGTCACTCGTGCAGACACAAGACTGATACACTTCTATGTTAGTTTGCACAGAAGGCAGGCTATACCATGGTTACCTGATAGGTGTAGTGTATATATATATATATTACTGATGTTGTTCGAGCATTTGCATTGATTTTTACGGTCATATAAAATTTTTGCGCTGTTTTTATACGAATGGCATGATACCACATTATGCAAATGCGCTGAAATACGCAAAATTCAGAACAATATGTACGAGTAGTCCTTGAAATTTCGGAGGGACACAAATTTCGAAACATGGGGGCGGAGCACCATGGGGGAGGGCACAGCTCAGCATGGGGGGGGGCTCTCCCAAAGAGTTATACAGTTCCAACCCTGAAGCTAACATGAATTCAGACAGGGTTTGATGTGCTAGCTGCTCACTGCTCAGGTACATTCGAAATTTTCATTCGACATTTTAACAGAGGAAGTGTTAATCAGATGAACTGCTAAGATTTAACAAACATCAAATGCCTATGGCCCGAACGTGATGTCAATACCGGCATTCGGCAGCAAAAATATTATGGTTAGATTTACTATCCAGAAGCTAACATGAACTAAATTGAACAATCATGATCTGAACTCAACTACATGAACTGGAAGCAAAATTTGTAAAAGCTAGTTTCAGGAATACAAGTTGTAATGCGAACTCAAACAACCGAATAATGTGTTATTAGCATTACTATTTGCTTCTCTCCGTCGGCTCTCTGCCAGCCGCACATTCCTTCCTTTCCCGCCACCTATTGGCGG